>JAMKCH010065010.1:0-14439 GCA_023653785.1 Ophioderma brevispina | reverse complement strand
TACTGTGCGGTAGCTGTCGTTGTAGATACATTGTAGCTGCCGTATAGGCTACCACGCGAGTAAGCAAATGGCCGTGTAACAATAACTTGTACTTTGAACTTCAATCATACAGACTGTCCCAAAAAGAACTATACAATCAAAGATTAATTTTTTTGGCCACAAATTTCAGTTCATCTCAACTGGAGTTTTACAGATTCTTTTTAGGAGTGTTCCAGCTTTCATGAGATTTTTAGTTGGTGTAATTGGGGGGTCTGGTTCAGGAGTTATGGCTAATTATCTGAGACAGTTGAAAAACCTGTTGGGCCAGTTTCGGCTATCCTAAAATCAACAAAGTTGACATTGAAAATCAACTTCAAGACATTCTTTATTGAAAATTAAAATAAAAAGTAGGTATAAAGTGCTGCTTCTTGTGATATAACATAATTTATAACTTTATAATGTCACAATTGCTAATAAATACATGTAGCATTTGGAAATTCAATTCCAAACAGTCTTGTTGTCTCAGCTTTACTCCAGGTTTTAGCAGAAGATAGAACCATAAAAAGACCCTTGTTGAAAGTTAACTGAGACCTTTGAACACAACCATCCTTTCCTTTATTGCTCTTTGTTGAACACTGATTTCTTCATCATATTCCTTCCTGGCATCTTGGAGGCAGTGGGGAATAGGGGAAGGGTAAATTGTCCCTCCACATTAGAGCGTTGTACACACATTTGTCCCTCAACAGACTTGTAGACTGTTACATTAGTTTCAGCAGTCAAATTCCCCAAATTTCCATGAATTTCATGATTATTGTCCCCCTGAGAGTGAGTCCCTCATTTCACCCACAACATAATAATTTCTGGTGCTTTCACTGAAAAATAATGTATTGATTAGTTCAATGCATGATAATGCATTCACTCTGATCTGTACAATTTTCTTTTGTTTGAAAACGATTTAATCCTACAATGATGCTACACCGTTTATAGTTTCTTGAACCTTCAGGTGAAACTGGCCCAAGTGGTATTTTATGCTTTGTGTTCAACTGACAATATCTCCGCTTAGGTTCCATCAAATTGGATGGAATAAAAGTGAAGATTTAGCTTAGGATCTTGTCTAACAAATAAAAGTCAAAATATCTGGCAAAAATGCACAGTTTATATTTTTTATAATTTTTAGTTTGATTGTATAGTTTTTATTGGGACAGTCTGTATTTCCTGATATTAATTGGCATATAGTTAAAGGCACTGTCAGTGATTTGCTAAATCAGAAATTTGAAAAAATCATCAAAAATCAGATTTTTGCATGTCTGTAACAAGTGTAGGTACCCTACAAGTTATAAGACCAAAAGGGCAAAATCAGAGATTTTAGTCATTAGTGTCCGTACGGACAATTACTACAACACGTAATTGAATGGAGTTTCATATCTTTGAAACTAGCAGGAATTGCTCCACCAGACATCCGTCGTAGCATAGCGAGCATAAGAGCGTAGCTGCCAAGTATCTAATGTGAAGCACCCTTTGTCTGGACAGATACCAGCTGCCAACCGCCTTAAATCCAGAGAGAGTTTCTTAAGCAAAGTCCAACCTCTTGAAACAGTCTCTAAGGAGGTCAAGAGAGTCGCCTTGTGGAAAGAAAGACTTGCCATCAACCAAGTAACATCTATCGGTATTGAACCTGGTGAGCATCTCCCACCTGGAACTGACTCCTCATGGGCTGAATGGCGATGCCTCAACAGATTGAGAACCAGAACTGGCCGATCTAAGGTTTCCTTGCAGATCAGGATACTACCTGTGTAGAACATCTCTTGGTCTGCCCATTGCTGGAGCAACAATGCACAAACAAGGACCTTGCGGAATTCATTGAAGCAGCCAGACGTTGTACCCATCTCTGGCTGGATCATATTTGAGAACCACAGTGTTTGGACATATGATAAGAAGAATATCTTTGAACACAGCAGTTGCATAAAATAACTTATGAGAATTCTACAGACTTATCCTTTATTTTCAAGCTGTTTCTGTAAATTTAAAATATATTGACTCTTTCCGATGGATCACTGATAGTGTCTTTAAATATCAAATTTATCAATTTGTATTTTGTCTTCCTGATAAAATAATATCTATGATTAAAGATTTGCTAATGTTGCTATATTTGGACGGTTTTGGGAACTTTTTCTGTCCAATAACAGTAACATTAGCAACCTATTTTTAACTATAAACACTTTCCACAATACTTCTCAAAATTTAAAACACTATTTTTAGTTAAGTAATAACAAATAGTTAAATATCAAGTTACTCACTTTCTAATGTTCTTTTCTGGTAAAAGAATATCCATGATTAAAGTTTTTGGGAACTCTATGGGTACTTTACTGTGAAACATGCCATATGAATTTTCATTCAAACGTTAATTTAGTTAAAATTTTGATTAAAAATAATCAAATTTGATATTATATTAGCAAACTCTCACTCCACATTGGTCATCACTTTTGGTCCAATCAACATGCAGCCGAGTATATTTGGTTCAAAACAATTGGAAAAACGACCATTTACGAAAATTTCTGGTAAATACCGGGTGTATTTGGCTAAATCTTGCACCCGACGCGTGATAAGAAAACCAGGGTCAAACACGTCTCCATGGTGACCTTACTACTGGCTGTGCCTACCCTGCTGTTTATGCCACTGTGCATGTATGTGCCGCATTCAGATGAAGTGAGTAACATATTGTTAATATTGATTTTGAGTTACTAACAGAAAATATTGGACTTGCCAAGAAAAATATCAGCCTCGTCTTCAACTCGTCTGATGTTTGATTTATTTTAAGGCGAAATTTTCTGTTATAAACCTCAAGCCATCCAATATTGTGTAAATACTGTATTGTATTAATATACAGTTGGCACAAAAAGTATCTCGACATGTTTTTATCAGTATTGTGCCAAAGTCAGATAATTTTGAAAGTCTTCGAAATACAGAGTGAATAAAAAAAATTGTGCATGAAAAACACAAAATTTGACCCTGACCTGTTTACGCAACTGTGATGCAGTTGATGTTTTCAGGATCTGCATATTTTTGACTTTCTATGCTGATTTATATACCAGAATGCCTATCATTTGTTAGTTCAATATTATTTGAACACCATTCTTCTGTTTTAATTCACTTGAATGTTATTAGATACAAACTAATGACAACATAATGCAGAAATACATTTTGGGAAATTTCCTAGAATGCAGCTGAGTTGCATAAAAGTTAAGCTGTTTTTCATGTTTGGAAATATGTAAATTTTGTATAAAAAAACTATCATATTATGCTCAAGTGATGTTAAACTAACAAACAGTATGCATCAATAAAATATGAAGAAAGTGTATCTCAAAATATACATTTTGCTGGTATTTTGGTGAATTCTGTACAATGTTTGGTATGTAAAAGCTGAAGAATTAATAAATTTGAATGTTTGATTCAAAGACTGCATATAGCATAGTACATGAGTTTTGACTTTTGAATCTACAGGGTGAGTAAAAAAAAACTTGACTCTGATTGTGTCTGCCATTTTGAATTTGTAAATAACATATATCTAACATATGTGGTATCATCGGAAAGCTAATTTCATTATCTTTATTTTGCTGCAAAGATAATTCCAATCGGATAAGTATAGGCTGAGCTACATTCTTTTGAATCAAGTAGTCAGCTTTTACCCTTATCCACAGATTCCCATTTGAATGCACGGCGGTTAACTAAGTAAATGACTCCCCAAAATGATGATAAGGGTATGTCTATGTTTATGTCAAATAAAGTGGTATCTTAAAGGTGTAAAAGCCAGTGAAAAGTTTTATAAGAAACACTTTTTTCAAGATGTGGCATATTTTGGTCTGCAAATATAGACAATACTTTAAACCTCAAAAGGTGGTCACCGATGTCTGTTCCTTCATATGGTATGATTCATTCAACTCCTCCAGAAACTGGTACATGTATCAAGTTAATTTATCTTTCAAATGATTTTTATGAGTGACGAGAACGTAGAGATGTTAAGAGGGCTTTGATGGTAAATTGTGACTGAATTTTGTGGGGTTAAATAGCGCCACATTTATTCTGCAGTCAATAAATAGTCCGATTTTCTTCTGGACACTGATTTGCTTCTCTGAACGCCCCCGGTGGGCTCACCCAACCGGCACCACTGACCGCATGATCGTTACCAAGCTTTGCCAATAACGCGGACAAATATGGCACGCCATGGTGGTTAATGACAATGGTTCCCCATCGTATGGCGGTTCTATCCATTGGATATGTATTTGTGATACATGATTGGACGCAAAAACTGTATTACAACAGGGGTTCACATCTATGTTCGCTCTCGCGTGCCATATTTGTCCGCGATTTTGGTAACGATCATTACGGTCAGTATCACAGATTGAGTGAGCCCACCGGGTGAACGCCATTCAGTTTAATGTGAATCCGCGGACAGAGCGCAAAACAGACTACTTGATTCAAACGACTGTAACCCGGTCTATACTCAACCGATGTGAATGATCTTTGCGGCAAATTAAAGATAATGAACTAAGCTTTCAGTTGATACCAAATATGTTATATATATGTTACCTCAAAATTAAAAATGGCGGATACAATCAGGGTCAAGTTTTTTTGACTCGCCCTGTATTTAGTATATTTGTCCTAGGAGAGACCTACTAATTTTAGGGAATGCAATGCAGCTTATGCACAGGTGCTATAGCAATAGTACAGAGTTTGATTTGAATCACAGGTGAGTAATGAAGTAAAAAAAAACTGACTCTATTGTTGTCTGCCATTGTGAATTTGTAAATAACATAATCTAACAATATGTGTATCATCGAAAGTAATTATTATCTTTATTTTGCGGCAAAGAAATTCCAATCGGTTAAGTAAGGCTGAGTACATCTTGATCAGTAGTCAGCTTTACCCTTAATCCACAGTTCCCATTTGAAAGCACGGCGGCCAACTAAGGAACTGACTCCCCAAAATGATGAAAGGGTAGTCTATGTTTATGTCAAACAGTAAGTGGTATCTAAAGTTGGTAAAAGCCAGTGAAAGTTTTATAAGAACAATTTTGCAAGATGTGGCATATTGGTCTGCAAATATAGACAATACTTTAAACCTCAAAAGGTGGTCACCGATGTCTGTTCTTCATATCGTATGATTCATTCAACTCCTACAGAAAAACTGGTACAGTATCAAGTCTTAATTTCTTTCAAATGGATTTTATGAGTGACGGAGAGTAGAGAGTTACGAGGGCCTTGATGGTAAATGTGACTGAATTTTGTGGGGGGGTGAAAGAGCCCACATTTATTCTGAGTCAATAAATAGTCGATTTCTTCTGGACATGATTTGCTTCTGAAAGCCCCGGTGGGCTCACCCAACGGCACCACTGACCGCCCATCGCCCCCATCGTTTACCCAGCTTTGCCATTAACGCGGGACAATATGGCCACGGCCATGGTGGTAATGACACAAATGGTTCCCCATCGTATGCTGGTTCTATCCCATTGGATATACATTTGTGATACATGATTGACGCAAAAACTGTATTAACAAACAGGGGTTCAAATTATGTGCGCTCTCGAGTGCAATATTTGTACGCGATTTTGGGAACGATCATTACGGTCAGTATCAAAGATTGAGTGAGCCCCACGGGTGGGGAACGCATTCAGTTTAATGTGAAATCCGCGGACCCAGAGCGCAAAAAAGGACTACTTGATTCAAGACTGTAACCCGGTCATACTCACCTGATGTGAATGATCTTTTGCGGCAAATTAAAGATAATGGAACTAGCTTTCAGTTGATACAAATATGTTATATATGATGTTACCTCAAATTAAAAATGGCGGATACAATAAGGGTCACGTTTTTTGACTCGCCCGTATTTAGTATATTTGTCCTAGGAGAGACCTACTAATTTTAGGGAATGCAATGCAGCTTATGAACAGGTGAGTAGCAAACATACAGGGTTTTCTTTGTCCCAATAAAAAGGTTACATGAGAAAAATAAAAGGTTACATGAGAAAAATCTCATCCTTAAATAAAGAAAACCAATATGTAGTAATTTTTTTTCCTCTGGAATTAATGACACTTCTCCTCTAAAGGGCAAGTAAAAATTTAAAGTACAATTCAATGAGATTTTGACAAGGTCCCTCAGACCTTTGCTATAGAAACCACTATGTCGATTCTGACTGGGTCGGTCTCTAAAGTTACATAAATTTCGCTTATTTCATTAAGCAGATTTCATTAAATGTTTTCTCTTGTGAAATGATCTAATACTGCTATTAATTTTGGAGCTTTAGTGTGGGGTGTGCAATGGGATGCAATTTCAGACATCAAACAAATCAGCGCAGGTTTTAAAATGGTCTTAAAAAGCGTTTCTTTGATTAGTCTCTGCCAAGACTGGCTGGGAATATGAGGGAGTTTGGTTAGATTGTTGCGAGGATAGGGGATTAGCTAAAGGGCGAGTCAACAAATAGGCGAGTAGTATGTAGAGGTAGAAATCGACAATCAAACATTAGAGTACATACGGTGGCAAAGTATTATGAAAGGGTGTGAAAGGCAAATAATGGAAGGGATTGATTTTACTTAAGGTCATCAGGTGAAAGGGGTAGTTGAGGTAAAATTTCTGCGAGCAATACTTCAAGTGAAGTTTACCTTCCCAGTTCCACCAATGACATACCCTTCATTAATATCCTTTTCGTTTTGTTACCGATACTTAGTCCCACAAACTCTATCTCTCAACTGTTGAAGGTCAAATGTCCATGACAGTGCAAAGAGCTAAATGTAAACAAAGCATATTGATGTAAACATGCCACATGCCACAGGCCATGGTTGACTTGACACCAAGACTAGGAATTATGTGTGCCTTTGTGTTTTGATACAGTAGAGTACCATTCATGTATCAATTTGGAACAGAGATCACAACATGGAAGTGGGTCTTAGCTGTAGTCTAGATCCAGGGCGGCCTAATTTGGTCAGCATTGATACTGAGAACGGGAGATGATTGGGATATAATTAGGGGGGCAGTTGCACTTTTTTTAATCGTTTGGATTCTATGGCCATTTTGGCGCTGAAAAAGAAATGCCAGCATTTCCACTGAAGATAAGTTTTGGGTTGGTTCCATGGATTTTAGGTTTGTACGAGGGATTTTGAGGTTAAATTAGTAATTTGCCAATGTTTGCCACATACAAACTAATGACAACATGGAAACATGCACATGTTGCTAGGTGTATTGCCTCTCTTTGTAATACATAGGTTTCAAAAACCAGATCAGGATGTCTAGAAATAAAGGAACAAATTCTTTACCTTGTAGAGGGCATGTAGTCACTCATTAGCAGCTACAACTTTCACCTCCTAGGTTTTTAAAATTATTATAGAAGGAAACAGGAATTACACCTCTTTCACAATGAGTGTCTGCTACTATATATGGGACCCCAATTCTACACAAAAACAGGAAAAAAGTCACAGTGACTTATTCCTCATTGATCAAAACCAAAAGATATGTCTAAATCCCAGTCATTATATTTAACAACAAAAGCAAGTATAACTTTAGTTGCCTTCATATACACTTATATACACACTTAGGTCATTCAATGCCATTCAACAAATCAGGTACAACATCACCTCGATTTCTTTCTTTTTTGGTGTATTTGAAGATTTCATGAGAAACTAAATCCCTGAAAATGTGAGCTCTGTATCTCTTTTCGTGTACACGCTACAGCAATTTGAAATTTGAGGGGGTCACCTCAAAACATGTACCTCGGTGCGAAATTCAATATTTAGAGGGCCATAGTAAGAACTAACCCCATAAATCTCAAAAATTGGTATTTTCTTCAGGGATTAGCTTTTGCTGAGATGCAAGATGTGATTCAGCAAAATGCCCACCTTGCTCCGATTATAAGTTACAGTGGGTCAAAAATGGCTCAATAACCACTCGGACCATACTTTGGGGGGCCATAAGTCAAAAAGTTAAAAGTGATAGACTCCAAATTTGGGCTGGTGAAAGCTTAGCTTGAAGGCTACCTATGTGTAAAATATTATACTTATAAAGCTTTATTGGAAGAGATGAAGCTGTCGCAAAAAGCCAAAAAGTCCAAATTACCTTGACTTGACCCCCTAAAAAATCAATTGTCAGACATTCTGCACCAAATTTCTGCTGAAAATATGGTTAAGAAGGGCCCCTGCTGAAGTGGTGTGCAAAGTTTCAACCTGGTGTCTAACTGATTATGTAGGTAAACAGGCGTCAAAGAATCTAAACTTTCAACTAATATTAGACAAAGTGCCCATTTTGAAATGTAACAGAATTCTGAACTTTGCAGCCTGGGTATTCAAGTGCAGTTTAAGACTTTGAAATCCAAGTTTGACCTTGTAGAACGCTAAACAATGAAATTGAAATCAATAGTATCACTATAGCACTGAGCTAGTAGGGACCAAATTCAGCTTGCGGGTCGCTGTTTGGTAAGGAAGTATACTTAATTATTCTAATTGAATATATAGTAAACAGTGAACCGTGCATGAATACCCAGTTTGCAAAGTGCAGGTTTCCTGTGTGTTCAATGGGAATTTTTTCAAAACTGAATTAATGAAGCAGGGCTTTTTGCAGACAGTTACTTATAGAAGACACTTGACACCACAATTGAAACTTTCCCAAAATAATAAGCAGGACCCCCCTCAAACATTTTCAGCAGGAATTGGTGCAGAATGTCGGACATTGGTTTTAGGGGGGCGGAAAGTCAAGTCAAATTGGAATTTTTTAATTTTTGCACGCTATATCTCTTCCACCGAAGCTGTGATATAGTAAGATGGTAAACAGAGTATATTAAGATAGTATCTCCAGCCCAACTTGGAAAAGTTTAGTTATATCACTTTACTTTTTAACTTATGGGCCCCAAAGTATGGTCGAGTGGTCTTTGAGCCATTTGTGACCTCCCTGTTATTTTAAAATTGGCAAGGTGTATTTTTTCTGTGCACATATTTGCAATCTGCAGCAAAAAAAGGTATCCAGAATGCCAAGGTGAAGGTCTGCGGGGTGTAAGGTCTTTACTACGGCCTCTGAATAATTGAATTCAAACCAGTACATGTTTTTGAGTGAACCCCCTTCAAATTTTTAAAAATTCCTGGAGAGTCGAAAACGAAAAAAAAAAAGAGGTACAGAGCTTCAAATTTTCAGAATTTCAGTTCTCATGAAGATTTTCGATACACCAAAAAAGAAAGAACCATGAGGTGATGGTGTATCGATGGTGCATGGCATGTGAAAGACCCCTCCAGCAATTTGTTTTTTGATGGATTTCAAGGTCTGCCCACATATGGGCTCAAGGATATTCGTTGCTGTAGACTTGTACTTGAAGTAGACAAAAGAATGGAATGCTAACAGTTAACCTGTGCTGTCAAGACAAAAGACTGGAATGCTAACAGTTAACTTTGCTTTAGTAGACAGTTGTCTTGCCCACTTTGTGGGGTTGATTTGAATAGAGAGATATCAAATAAGGTGCTTGAAACTATATTGATTTTATGTGATAAAGTGTATTCACAACAAACTCATTGCAAAAAAAGGGGTGTTGTCACGGGGACTGTTCCGGGTTTGTACAGGTGTCACATCGGTTTAATAGTACCACACAGAACATGATGGTTGTTTGGTTTCTATGCATTGGCATTGCCTCCATTGAAGAGAGGTTGAAAAAGTGTATTTTCTGCATGAGATAAATTGCTATTTTTCTTTGACAATTATATGCCTAAACCTATAAAGCACTTTGGTGAGGTCTAGCCAAAATCCGGATGAAGATCATGGTGGTTTTTGTTTTTCCAAAAGTAGCAGAAAGCCCAATAGACTTCATGTACAAAAAACTTAAACTCCACGGAACAACCAAAAAATTTATCCTGGAGTGAAAACGCTTTGCCTGATTTACTTGTTGGAGCCAAAAATGGCACGTGATATGCCTCGATTTACAAACGATTTGTAAAAAAGGTCAATTGCCCACCCTCAAGAATTTATTTTTGAATCGATCCAAGACATCAAAGGCTACAGTTATTTTTTGTTATTTTAGTAGAGCAGCAGACAGAAATCATAGGTCCTTATTCAGGCCGGGGTTCGTTCATTCATGCCCAACTAACACCTTTGACACCCTTGGTCGTTAGTTAGGGCCCCCTCTATATTCAATGCAAGGTTATTAGGGTCTCAAAATTGTGGTGTCACGTTTTCAATAGGGGCCAATTTAATGTTACAAGTCAAACTTTTAAATACATCCATATGTAAAATTTGCCCATATTTAAATACTTGCAAATGCTGAGGAAAGAGGACGCCTAAAAGTTATTTTGGGGTATGTTAGGTTACTTTTTAACCGAGTATAAAGGTCAAGAAGGTTCCAATGCCACTTGGATTGTGCCATGTGGCCTATTTTTCACATAACGTAAACTATGGAATGGCAGCTGCACAAAATATCCTGATTATTGCCACATAAAAGTGACAGGAGAGATTTTTTGAGGATACAAATTTCTCTCAAATTGCACGGATCGGTTGTGTAGACACTACGAGAGAAAGTTTCGAGACTTTGAACAAACCAAGTAAAAAAGAAAACTGCATACCGTGTTTTGAACTTGCCTGCTATCGTAATCATCCCATGAACACCGTGCTTTGCCTTTCTGTCGTGACGACGAAAGTAGGCCTACTAATTCTTATACATAAAGCCGGTTGATTGGTTATTCATTTAGGTTGTGATATAATACATTTGGTACGATACAAATATGCAATAAGCAATTGAACTTGTTTCATTTTTATTAGGTTGTACGATAGAAAGACCTTATAGTGAGGTTAGTCAGACTTCATGGGCAGATATCATGGTAGACGCGAGCCTTTCAACATGTTTTACGCAGCGTATGTTCATTCATCGGCGCGCAAGCGTCCACAAGACTGCGTCGGCCAACGTCTGCAGATGAAATTGAACCCACTGAGCATGATGTTGTGTGTTGTCAGTTGTGTGTTGTGTGTGTCAATAAACTTGGTATATACTTTGTTAAAATGTTGTCTTAGCTTTAGGCAGTGAGGGATCAAGTTCAGAATTGGTTTGATTGGCGCAAGGGGTCTTATGTGGTGTCACAGATGAGGTCAAGGTCATTTAGGGGGCACAGGGACATGTCTGTGCATGTGGGATACACTTTTGGTTTAAAATGTTTGTCGAGCTTTTAAGATGCAGTGATGGATAAAGTTCTTCTTTGACCAACAGAATCGGACGACCTCTATTGGGACCGCTTGTCTCTATTTTACCAAGTGGACAACTAATGATTATTTTGATCCCTTACAAAGGAATTGAAACTTTTGTTTACAATGTTGCCATTTACCCTATACTCCAAAACCAATGGTCATAGATGGGTCATCTTTGTAATCTAATATGACTAGACGGGCAATTGACAAAATTTTCTCATGTTTGGAGCATTTTGAAGGTTGCCCCAGGGGTAACCTACATATCTCTTATGAAAAAGTGACACCAAAAATACTGAATTTTAGACCAAGTAGTAAGTGTTTTGAGTATAGAGGGGCATACTAACTACCAAAGGTGTCAAAAGATTATAGTAGTGGGGCATGAACAATGATGTTGACCCCGGTCCGTGCTCTGCTTATTTTCAGCACCGACCAACATACACGACTGTGCACTGAGACTCATTAAGATGCAAGACCGGGCTTTATGGATTCACATGTGGGATTGTTTTGGAGCGAATTCCAATGCTAAAAGCAGGACCTGTGTGAATGTTAATGAGAATACTTAGTCGAAATTTACACTATATAGTTAAATAGAATTTTTTAATGCTTTTAATCTGCTTGTTATGTCGACTAATTTCGGAACGTTTTACTTTAGTGGAGGAAATCAAGCAAGATGAAATGGAGCTGCAAATTGTTGCTTCAAATGTGTTTTTGTATGGTGTTTTTTTGTGTTTTTAAAAATTGATTCATTAAAATTAGTATACTTTTAATAGTGTGTCATTTACAGTCTTACTCAGTAACCAAGCATTTTACCCTAACAAGTATTTTTGTCTGATTTTGCTACTGTGACACTAAAGAAGTATTTTTGTAAGTTTTGCGACCCGAAACAAGTAAGCAATGCATTGTGTCGTTAATATACCCTTATGATCTTGCTTTGCTTTACAATATTTTTGATCTATGCTTAATTTGAGTATTACACGTCCATCACAATTTCGGGGTTTAGAAAAAAACATACCTTTTTTTCCACATTTTGCTGTTTTTGACACCCTAATCAATGTACGCGCGTACATCGCCTGTTGGAAAAAAGATACCCTTTTTACGCGTTTTCTTGTTCACGCATCATATCCACAAAAAAAAAAAAAAAAAAAACCCCCCCCCCCGGGGGTCAGGTGGGGAAACAATATAATTTTGGAGGCATCACTAAAACACATTTTGCAAAGGTAAACATGCACAGTATACTGTTAATACTATCTATACTTCCCGATCTCTATTGGGGAAGGAGGGGTAAGTATTTTGAGTGGGGGCTTCTGCCGCTTATCCTCCCACCCCCTCACCCACTGCATGGTTACGCCACTAGTCTGACCTGAATTTTTATTCCAAGTGTGTAATTAATGGAGCATATGCAAACCCTAAAACTGAACGTAAAAACCAAGAATACTCTTTGGGTTCACTCGCGTGTAACTGTTCTGTCCTCTCATTTCTGCAGCTGTAACGTTTTGGTGAGTTGCTATAAATGAATGAGGCTTGGCCGCCACCGCCTGCCCTTTCCTTTTTAAAGGAATTTTTATTTGACCTCCGACCTCTATCATGTCTATGTGAGAAATCAAGATCAAGAAATCAGCTGTTCGACGTCCGGGAAACTGTAACATAGGCAATGGATATCAGCTGCTTGATGTTGATTCAATATTGTGTTTTGAGAAGTTCCAGTTGAGCTCCCATGGCTCAGATGTACTGACATTTAATACTGATCAAGTTGAGGTAGGATGTTTAAAGTCTATTGTTTGAGTTTGGGTAGAGATCATCATGATCATGAGTGGGAAAATGCTACAACTGTAACTGTGAATGGGTCCATGCTAGTCCTGCTGAGCATGTACAATTATCATAATGCCATTAACTTAATCAATGGAGGAGTCATGCCAAAATAGTGTGTAACTGATATGACAAAATTTTTGTCTCACATTCTCCATTAATTTTCACACTTCATGCCAATCCCGATTCCACCTTGAAAGCTCTTGAAAGTATTCCTTAGAGTGTTATCAACAACAGGATAGTTGTAAATAGCTTCATCAACATTTTATGAAGTGAAATTTAATGAAATTTCAAGACTTGTACTTAAGATTATGACCGGTGACTAAGTCCTGATTTTGTATTGCCAGGTGCCTAGTGAAAGCTTTAAATAGCTTGTATTTAAAATTGGATATTACCAGTGCTAAAGGTAGAAGCATGGAAGAGTGTTTAGCAAAAGCACCGGTGATATATGAAAATTGGAGGTGACATATTGTCAGTGGTCGAAATTTGAAGGCTACACAAAAATGTCATAGCTGATACACATAATGTTTTGGGACTTCACATATAGACTGTTAAAGGCACTGTTAAAAAAACGTCATGTGAAGTCCCAATTATTGGGACTAGGGTCCATGCATGCCATTGGCCTATATCATGGGGGATGTCAATATTGTCATGTACATGAATGATCATCATTATCATCATCATCATCATCGACCGCAGTCGACCATCATCATCATTAATCAGACATCAGCATAGCTAGATTTCCAAGCTTTACGGTCCTCTGAGACAGCCATTATGATGTACTGTACACATGTTGTAGACTATACTGTCCGTCATAATTCCTTTGGGAATGTCTTGTTTGGCCACCTGTGACGTCACCACCTAACTCACTGACGGAATAAAGCATGTTAACGCAATAACGCCATAGCGGAATAAAGCTCACAGGTATGCTGGTCAACCGCGAACCGTGACGTCACGGCGGGCAAAACAAGATATTGCCATTCCTTTTCTCCGAGTCAAGACTACGCCAGCATTCCCGCCAGACAGAACCATGTCAACCCGTAAAGGAAATACATAGTCTGTACACGCAGCAACTCTCGCGCCCGTATAGACGCCTATTTCAGAAAAGGAATTGTGACAGAGACTATAGAGTATGACGCTTGTTTACGTACTGCGATTACACCCGTCCCGTCTGTTACAGTAGGGAGCTTTCGAAATCCATGACAGATAGTTCTACATGTAGGATGGTTCCTTGAACATCTTTTGACATGAAATATGAACATTACCGAGACAGTGGTTTTCTAGTAATAAAACCTTTGTCTTTTTGGGGGTTGGTACATTTTGTGACCCCACTTTTCTGCACCCACTTTTCTGCCCCGACTTTGTTTTAGTTTTTAATTGATAGAAAGATAGTATACCATATCACCTTCATTCTGTTTGTGATCTTCAGCTGAAAAACAAGTCTCGTTGCCAGGTA
>JAMKCH010065009.1:0-48021 GCA_023653785.1 Ophioderma brevispina | reverse complement strand
AGAGCATTCGCCAATATTGCAGCCAGATACGTTAGCATAATTCGAATGGATGCAGAAATTCTTGCTTATCGCGCCATGGTTCGCCAAGCCCAAACCGTATTTAAAAATGGTCCCTGCTCGTTATCACAAGAGCGCATCATAGTCCAGATCACATTGCATTTTATCAGCCTCTATATGGCCCTGAATTTAAGTTCAAAACATGATAATATTGGATTAATCAAGTTTCGGAAGAGTTCTCTGAGAGCATTCGCCAATATTGCAGCCAGATACTTTACCATAATTCGAATGGATGCAAAATTGCTAAAAATAACGAGACCAATTTTCCAATATGTGATAAATCGAGTAGCTGTCAATGTTATATGAGGGGGTTTACAATCTAAGGACATAACTCTGCAACTGAACGAATATTAAGAATTTCTTTCATTCTGTCACGACAGACAGTCAAAAGCACGGTTTTCTAGCTATGGGGAACGAGTCGATCAGTTCAAAACATGTTTTCCCTGGTCTAATTAAAGTATCTCTGACATGTACTTATGGTACTTTATCGGTACTTTTTATGTACTTTTTGGAAAAATGGAAAGCACAATTAAAGTATAATGTTAATGATACTTTATTATACTTATTTTTTCCCATTGCTACAAAAGCATGTACTTTAATATACTTTTATGTATTTTGGGGGACTTAACATTTTTCCTAAATTTGAGTACTTTAAATGCACTTTTTTGGACTTGTATTATTTTCAACATTGTTGTAACTTTATTGTACTTTTAGTACTTATTGATAGATTTTTGATTCTCGTATAAGATACTTTAATATACTTTTTTTGGACTTAATGTTCTTTGACACCCTTTTCTCTTAGTGCCAATATGCCAACAACTACTGCTGACTGCTGCAACAGATTGTCCTACTTTAATTTGCTTTCATCACCGTACTTTAATTTGCTTTATCAAAATCCAATGTTTATACATCACCATATATGGCATAACTTTAGCCCCAACCTAGTATGATCATCAAATGGGCCAGCTAACTGACAATTCAAATACTTGCCTGTCAGTTACAGGTTCTTTGTTTCCTAAAACTGTCTGAGGCTTAATCTTAACATTTTCATGGCATTCCTGAAATAGTGAGACTGCAGTATTGTATGTATGCTTCAAAATTCAAACTGAAAGGGACGTGCATAAGAGATGCATCACTGTACATAGTGTTACGGTAGGCCTATGTACAAAATGTATACAGTCATTACAGTGCAATCTGCCAAATTTCGGAACCATGTATTCTAATAGCGTGGTATGTAATAGCTTGTATGTATGTCTGTAGCTTGTGCATTAATTCTCAATCATGCTCAAAGGTAGTGCAGCTGACATGGATCTGTTTAATTAATGTATGTATGTTGCATGCCCATGCAGGTCCAATGATCGAGACATGCACACTTGGTTTTATGAAATTAGTAGGGCCTACATTTTCTGAATTGGTAATGAGAACATAGGCTTGATCGATGCACGTCTCGGCTAGTATTCGCACTAATTAGAATATGTGTCATTTTATTGCTATCAGCTCAGCATTTCATGTGCCGTGGATAATTGATGCAGATCATAAATTTTAGAATCAACCACTGCCTAGCAGTGGCGCACCGACGTTGGGTCGGGTAGTTTCGCTCCGTTTCCCCCCCCTCTGCCGAAGCGAATGATATGGCCAAATATGAATGTCATCCGTCGTCTTCTTCGGAATTTGAACAATTTTCAGCCTAAATTAAATTAAATTCAGCAATTTTCGCATGCTATGCACCATTTCTTCATGTTCAGACTTAAAACCCACTAGCAGTGATCCCCCCAACGAGTCCAAAATATTTTTAAATTTGTAGGAATAGCTTAAAGTGGCATATAAAAGTCTGTATATTAAATCTTCATGTATTTTTTCAAGCAAAAAATGTGATAGTACTGATAGAAAAGAAAAGAATTAAACAGCAGTGGTTCAAAGATATTAATTTCCATTGATTACGTGTTGTACACAATGTGTAATGTCTGTACGAATAGTCCCGATTTTGTACTTATTAGGTTGCTTTTGTCCTATAACTTTTGAGGTATGTTAAGATAACTATCCTTGTTACAAACATGCAAAAATCTGATTGATTATTGTATTTTTTTCTGGTTGAGCAAATCACTGATCTTGCCTTTAATGAAGCAAATTACAGGGACGACTTCGTAATTTTTCCCCTCTGGTGACATAATTTTGGAATTTTGCCTGAGGAACTGATAAGACATGCCTAATAAGACAATCCTAATAATACGCAATTTTTATTTTTGTGTGGTAATTTTTTTTTTGGGGGGGGGCAATGAATTCTAGGGGGAAATATTAAATATTACTGGGAGAATTTAAACCAATTTGGCCTCCCAAATGACGATTTTCGTCCAAATTTGGCGATTTTTGTCCTCAAATCACCGAATTTTTCCAAAAATCCCCCCTCTCATTTTTCTTTCGGGTCGGTGGGGGTTGGGGCAATTTTTTTTTGGGGGGGGACGCCCCCATGACCCTCCCGTGGCA
Source organism: Ophioderma brevispina (assembly GCA_023653785.1). NCBI lineage: Eukaryota > Metazoa > Echinodermata > Ophiuroidea > Amphilepidida > Ophiodermatidae > Ophioderma > Ophioderma brevispina. The sequence goes on along the minus strand of JAMKCH010065009.1, from coordinate 45,480 downwards.
CCGCCACTGCTTTCACATACTTTAATTATACTTTTTTGCCATCCTTTTAATTGTACTTTTTACCGTACTTAAATTGTACTTTCTTACCAATACTTTAATTGTACTTTTTCCATACTTTAATTGTACTTTTTACCATACTTTAATTGTACTTTTACCTGCTTATTTATACTTTTTTTGTTCTACTTTAATTATACTTTTTGTCATACTTTATTGTACTTTTGCCATACTTTATTTGTACTTTCAACCATACATACTTTAATTGTACTTTCTGCCCAGGATTTTATGCCATACTTTAATTGTAACTTTCCCCTACTTTATTTCTAAACTTTATATATACTTTAACATGTTCCAAATCTCGAGTTTGGAATGTCAATTTAGAAAAGTATAAAAAAAAAAGCACATACTTTAAATATATCTTGTTTTGTGACCAGGCGGTTTTTCCTTTTGCACCATGTTTGTCCCATAAACCTTCGAAACGTTCTCGGTATGTGGTCACACCGATGCAGTGAAATTTTGAAGAAATTCTTTGAAATTTTTAAAAAATCTCCCCTGTCACTTTAGAGCACCAAAAAGAGAATGTTTGACACTTATAACTTCGCACAGACGTCCGATGCAAAGGTTTTGTCTATAATATTACACAATCATAAAACATTGTCGGTCATTTTAAATGGACAGTCCGTGCGGAAACAATCATCTAATCCTAGGTCGGAAGACACTCCTTCCAGCGATAATGGGGAATTAATCAAACCTGATGGGTTGCACCTACTCAAATGTTAAAGCATAGTGGCACTTTTTTGAAGAGCGCCCCCATTTTTCACAAAACACTTGAGATTTTTACAACGGTTTTGCATTGGTAAACTGGCTAGTAAACTAAAATCTGTGATGTTTAAGCTCTACAATGTCTATGTATCGCAACGAAGGAATTTTGTAACTAGAATATTAATATCGATCCCGATAATAATTCAACGACTGCTGGAACGGCCTTCCAATAATGGAATAGCCCGGGAATAGCGCCATGTACTATCTACGCTCATCTAATTAGTTGTTTTTATTGGTTCCGGCAAGTCAAGTTAGAGGTCATTTTCTTGAGGTGGCACATTTCATCATGGACGGACATAAACTAGCATTTACAGCTCTGGCCGTTAAGTACAATCTAGGATCCCAATTCTAATTACAAAAATCGCTAATTTTATGATAAATACGCATTTTTGAGCATTCTCGTTCGCAGGTGTAGTTTTCTAGACAATTACCAACATAGCTGTGCAAAACTATCAAATTTTGAAAATTGGAGGCGCTCTTCAAAAAATGTGCTAATATTGCTTTAAGGCCGTACATAAATTGGTTTATGGTTCATCATGGACACCACTCAACTCATCTCTTCTGTATGTACTGCCTAAGTTCTTTTTAATCAACTGCTACCATCTGTTTTAACATGATTCGATTTTGTCAGTGAAGATCGCCTTAGTATTGGGGTAGACGTTTCATATAGAAGTCCCATTGATGCAAATGAGGTATTGCCATTCATTCCGTCAAGCACTATAACCGTGACTATTGCACAAGGTCATAGTACAGCACATGACGTGACGGAATCAATTGTAATACCTCATTTGCATCAATGGGACTTCTATAGATGAGTTGACATCAATGTTTACAAACACAAGGTGCGAATAATATGTCCATACAGTTACAGCATTCAATAGCCTTATCACGCCTGATTGAGCGCGAATTTTAAAAGCACAAGCCCTGCAGGTGCTCACGCATACTGCCGGGCAGTACTTTGTTCGCTCCCGGCGTTGACGTCACATGTCAACTCATCTATATGAAACGTCTACCAGTATTGGATGGTATTGGTGAATCCATTAATCAGCTTCTCTAATTACTGATCACGTAATTTCCAATCTAACCAATTACATTGATTGCCCATTCTGCCCTGTATTCAATACTTATCAAGAACTCTTTGGACTTATTCGATTTTCTCACCTCCCTTTTTGGCATTGAACAATTGATGTTATTTGAAAGAGGTGGGCCTGTGAACTTAAAGTCTGACTCAGAGATTTCGAAATATTATTTTTTTGTGTAATAATGAAAAATAGTCAGTTAGAACTAAAGATAGTAACCTAAAATGCACAATTCCGAAATTTGAGATGAATCAGATTTTTCGTTTTGATGCAGTAAACATTTATGTGTAGTATTACGTCCCATAGGATACTGTGTATAACAAAAATTCCGGATCCGGAATTTTATAACAAAGTTGTGATTTTCTATATGAAGGAATTCGATTTAAACTTAGCAATTTCACACTGTGATTAGTATATGGACAAGCATGATGTACATGCAAAAAACACGATTTTTTTTTAGAAATTGAGGGCGCCCTCCTCAGGAAATCTCTGAGTCGGCCTTTAAACGGCAGAATGCTCTCTGTAAAAATAAATCCACCAATGTAATTGACGATTTATTGATGCTGCTCTGATGCAGTGTGTGGCATTTCAATTACGTTAAATGCAGACCGATGTTGGAAGTGACAGAAACGAATATCTTAACATGTTCATAATTGATCTGCCTGCTAGATTGTCGCTTTGTAGCAAAGCGTCACTGTTACTCTCTCAAGAGTTAGTGAATGAAATAAAACCTGACCCATATTTTCATCAATGAATCAATTAGTTACAAAACCTTTCTGTTATTACAACATGGTAACATAGATTAAAGTCATGGAACACAAGAGATCGTGTGAGAGAAGTGCACTCAAGAGTTCTGGAATTTGAGATTTTTTCGGTATACCGGCGTCAGTGTCTAAAGCAGGAATGAACGAAGGCTCTAATCGTTTATCTATCTCATGTGGATTTGCCACAAAGTTGTGGTCTCGATATTTTTTGTATAAAGTAATCTATGGAGTGGGAAATGAATGGTTTATGACATTAATGACTGATCTTTGTCTCACAAAAAACATGAGTTGTTCGAACTCATGTTATCGCGGAAAAGTGAAATATCTTCATGTCTTGTTAACTATGCCTATTGATAAACAGCAGCACGAAGGCCAAAAATATCAAGCAGGTCTCAGTAGTGGCTAAATTTCCACATAATGCTAATTGCAATACCATGATATACCCGACAAATACGGGCTATTGGTCTATATAATAGGTGTTTGTAGCTCTTAAATGAACATGAAAGCAAGGTCCAATGAATATTTGATACTGTTAATGATTTGTTCATGAATTCCGCATTGATTCCAAGTAGTGATACTATCCATTTAAAATCTTAATCACATTCTCTACATCACTGTTTCAAAGGAGCCACTTATAAAAGTAGAACAGAATTTATAAACAGTAACATCATCAATGATTAAACAAAATTCCCCCTTACTGACAACGATGTTGGGGGCAGCGCTGAAGGTTGATGCTGAGGACTGTTTTATCTTGTTTGGAAGCAAAATCATCCTTCACAGCAGAAAGCAGACATCCCTGTTCACAATATCCACACAACAGGTAACTGTAAGTTTTAACAATTTGGTTTTCGGACATTCCCCAAACACGTGTTGTTTGTTTGTTTTGGTTGTGGTGGTGTTTGTTGTTGTTTGTTAAGTCTGCGGGGTAGGGTACATAGGCTGCTTACGGTTAGGTTTGGCTAAAAAATGTGATCTCTGTGACAATTTCAAATGGGTTCGCAATTGTATATAAATGACTTTTTCATTGTCGCGTAGTTATACATTTTATACATAATTAGAACAAAATTACTTCCTATGAAGCAGTTCCCTGAAGTTGTGAGAAAGTCCATCTCCCCCCCCCCCCCCCCGAAAGACGAGGGCTAACTTCACAATGTTTTCAGAGGGGTTCACATGACGCCCACTCACCACACACACAACAAAACACACACACAAAGAAACATTGTGATAACACTAGTAGTAAAGGTGGCCATAATTATGGACCTTAAAAAATCAATTTTTGAATTATTTTACTTTATTATGAGGAAAACCAAAGAAGAAGGCAGTAGTTGGAGATCTCAATCGGCATCTGGCTTCAAACCCCCATAGTCACCACTTTGAGTCCCTTAAAAATTGTTCAGGTATGTTACTACCGAGAGGGCATTTTAGTTTGTTAAAAGGAACATACCCCAATCATTTATTTCAGTTATTAGGTACGAAAGTCACCCAATCAATGATTGTACGTTTTGATTTCAACAAAAATCAATGAACCGGCCAAGGATTCTCACCGCTGAGGGTTTCAACAGCACACAGGCAACGCGGTTGCCACTGACGTTCACGGCTGATAGGGATTCTACTTTAATTAATTTTGTTTGAAATTATAGTTGACATCCCTGATAACTTGTTTAGAATTGCTTGTGTGGAATCGGGCAAAATCGAGAATCCACTTCAAGTTGCGATTTACGAAGATAACGTGTTGGTAGGGTCTGTCTTATGTTGTATCTTGTAGTGTTATGTCTGTATTTGTGTATTGTGTATGGGTAGGTGTCTGTATTGGTGTGCGCGTGCGTGCGTGAGTTGTTGTGTATGTATTCGCGTTGTGTGTGCACGCGCGCTCCAATAGGTGTGTATCGTGTACCCGCGAGAGTGTGTGGTGGGTGTGGTGCGGGCGTGAGCGTGTGTTGGGAACGAACCTGCAAACAGCGGACACACATATGAGGAAACACATTCTAACCGCGGACACACGGGAAACGGGGACGTCCGCGTTAGAATTATTGTGGTTTTCTTTTTCGTCTGTAACTGCTTAATGCATTGGTGTGGTTGTGGGTTCATATTCTTCCACCATCTTTGATGTCCGCGATTTGACGGTACTACATCCGGTTGTGTGGCAGTTGGAGTGCATCGTGTGCCATGTTTGAGGTCACTCTGAATTATACTTTCTACATAGCGAACGCTACGGCCAAACTGCCTAACTACTGAATGTCCCCATTGGATATGAAAAATAAGAATGTCCGCGTTCTGCCGGTATAAACTCAAAGTCCGCATTTGCTGGTGTTACAAGTATGTTGGCGTGCGTCAATAATATGTGTTCGTGTACCTGGCTCCAATTGAGACCGATGCTGATACCCTGGGAACCATGGGAGAACAATGTGAAGCATAATTTAATGGTCCCCCAGTGAGATTAGTATTATGGCATGTCAGTGTTTAAACTTAGGAAATTAAACATCAGATTAACGGCTTTACCCAAATTGCTCATTTGAACAAAAATGGCGACATTAGCCTCTTTAGTACTAGAACAAAATGGTATGAGACCAGGTTAATATAACGAAATGGAATTAGCGATGATATTTAACCCTATTTTGATGAATGTTTAAGTTCAACATTTTTATCACTCTTTAAATTCTTTCTTGAAATATTGATATACTCCCTATTGGTCAGCAAAGAACCGAGAAACAAGATGCTATTCCATTATCATTTTGGCCAGGAAATTAGTTTTATGGTTCCATATTACCCTTGTTGAATATTAAAATAATGTGTTTATCGACGTCTAGGCAAGTGTCTTTTTTTTTAAATGATCAATAATTAAATTCAGTCCAATTCCTTAGAAATGAAAAGACTTGGTTTTTCATCGATTCATAAATCATTGTTATGAATAGCTTCGGAATGTATTTCGCAGAGTCAACAACACTGGGAGCGTTTCGAGCGTTATGGCACACGATGTACTTTGGAAGTTTCATGTTTCTCTTGATAGCATTCCGGTAATGTCGCCATCATTCCTTTAACCCCATATTTGAAATTAATATGTTTAAAATGAAACTAAAATTATGATAAGAAGATTATGGAAAAATCTATTTATATACCTATAGATCCCAAATTTTTTGTGGTGGCTGGATTTGTGTCATTCCAGATGAGTATTTTGAGCGACCTCTACCCCATACTCTTTTTCCCCTCTTTTCTAGTTCTTATTTCTTCTCCGCATTCCAGTTGGCCTATGTTTAGTTGTTTAACATCAGTTAGGCAGGGTAAAAGGCACCTGTGCCCTGGAATGGTCAGAGTCCCTGAACCAACAATACTTGACCTGCGTGGCCATACTCACAAAGGTCGGTGGTTTGTGGACAATGTGTATGCGCCATACTCCGGTTTGGTTGTCACAGGGGGGGTGGACAAAATGCTGTACACTTTCCTTTATATCCTAATAGTTATGCTCGTGTAGGCAATTATACCCTATATGCTGCTGAACATATACCAGCATTAAGGGCGGCAGAAACCACCCAGGTGTCAACGGCCAGTGTTGTTTCCATACTTTATCTATTAGCCAGGCTACAGATTCATGATACCTATATAAACCTTGTTTTATTAGATTAAATGTGTATTCAATGGTTTTTTCTAGACCAGTTTTTTATGTCGATTCTGAATCCGATGGATGCCAAGAGCAATCCTTGATCCTTTTGTAAAACGCAAAAAATCAAAATGGCCACCAAACACAAAACATTCATCTCTTGTTCACTCAAAAGTTGTGATTTTCATGCCCGTCCTCGTTTAACCTTCATTTGACCATTAACATATGATTCTGTAACCACGTCATCAATGAATTCAATATGGCCGCCAATACAATAAAGTGTCGTATCGTGAGGATCTTTGACTGCAGGATTGGTAATTTGGTATCGATCCTGGTGTTTTGCCAGTCAAGAAAGTAAGAAAATTAAATAAGACATATTTTTAAAAAAATATGATAATAAATTCCGTCATATAGGATCCAAAGTGGCTTCCGATACTCTAAAATGGACTATACATGTAGCTGTGTCTAACCTAGTACGCAATGTTTGCGTATATCCATGTAAGTCATTCAAATCAATGTACACACATTAGGTAATCAGAGGAATCGATACATTTAAGATGCCATCCAAAATGGGTAACCAATATGGCTGGAAATGGCATTACCAAAGCGGGAAAAATCCGATCACTAAAAGTCTAGAGAGATATGTTTCTTTGTTTTGGTAGGGTTAGGCGTCCATTGGCATCCATGTGAGGTATTTGTCAATACCGACTCATTGACACATAAGATAGCCTTACTGGGGTTTTTGGGAAGTGATAATCAAACTAAAACACAAAATAGATACCTTTAGCCTACAGCGTGAATGAATTAATTACCTTTTCTGATTGACACATTGCCAGCCGATATTGAAACGCCTATCTAGGATGGCCATCTTGAGATATCAATCACTTTGATATGTTTATTGATATTTAAATTGCGCTGAAGCAGTTATACAGTTGAAGTTCTCTCCAAAAGAGAGAATTATAATTATATATAGGCCACCGGCCCTCCCCATTTTTCATACAATAGTACAAACTCAATTGTGTCTGTGAACATTAAGTTTTACATGCATAGATATTTGCAGAGATTAATTTGAGTATCACGCTAGTGATTTAACTAGCTTATAATATTTTTCTAGATTTGGATTGATTTTACAAAATAGGTGGGAATATAGCGATTTCGCTCATCTACAAAAGAAGGACATATTAGACGAGGTAATTCGTCCTCTATATGATTATAATTTCACATAATTGACAGAGTCTATCTTAGGGTATTTGATTCCATATACATACTTCAATTTCCAAGTTAAGAATACCAAGGCCGAAGTAGTAAATAATATTCTAAATGAAAAACTGATCAAAAGTGAAAACAGATATAATCACATTGTAAATCCATATTTCAGTAATTGAGAATACAAATGCAAGTTAGAAAAGTTGAATGACTCGGGATGGCCATTGCGCTTCCTGGTTTCCATCAACTTCTCACTCTATCCCTCTACATTTTTTCTTTTTCCCTGTCCCACCCCTACCCCCGTATATGGATATATCATGACACCTTGTGGAATAAGGAATAAAAGACACCAATATTTGCAACGCCTTGAGCAGCAACCACACTTCGCAAAACCGTGTAAAGAGTGTATTTTTTACATCTAGGCCCAACAGTCCTTACAATTTCAGCTCTATATAGTGTATTGAAAGTTATAGCACTGGTAAAAGGCTCTAGTTCTATCAATATCAAGAAGACGCAACCAATACTTAATAACTCCTACGATATATGTTATGTGTAGACTGTATCGCCCTAGTTCCCGCGTACAGCTGGGGACGGTGCAGTAGAGGTATTGCCCAAAATATGTCTGCAAAATTTTAAATGTAGTTGCTCATGAATCAGTACTTCTGAGGACCCCACAATACATCCAAAAGCCCAAAATGGGAGATCTTTAGAGTCAATCTCTTAAACATAAATGGTGAGGAAGACGATCCAAATTTGGAGATAAAATGTTAAATGCAAATAGAGATTTGTTCCTTGAGCAAGAGTGTGCTCTTGAGCTTTCATCCAAACTACCATTTGAACTAAAGTTCACACCTAGATAGTAAAAGAATTAAACTACTTCAGTTGAATTATCATTAGAAACCCATTTTTCGATTCGTTCAATTGGACATCCACGTTTAAACACCATGATTTTAGTCTTGTAATATTCACAGATAGCTTCCAATTTTGGCCGTACTCGCTTAGATGTTCAGCTGGTTTTGGGAGATCCAAATATAGTGTCACTCACTCAAAGCAATGGCGTCCGACCAATAAGAAGGGGTAATATGCTCTCACATATCTGTATTTTTTGTTACACATCGCGTTTAGGACGCTCACTTAAATAGTTGAAAAACATTGAACAGAAGAAAAGGGGAGAGTAAAGAACCCTGTGATACCAAAGATTACAAGGAATGATGTGTAACCACAGGTGATGTTCTCACATGTGCATTTAGATTGCCCAATACATAGAAGAAAGCACCCCTAAAAGATTACCAGAAAACCAGCGGACGGAAGTTTCTTAAAGGAAATGTGGTTAATACTATTAAATGCCTTCTGGAAGTCAACAATAATGCAACATAAACTCTGCCTTTCTTTCGTGAAAGCTATTTGTTTAATAACCCGTACTTAGGATAAAAACATGTCAGTTGTTCCCTAAATCCCTTCCGGAACCCGTTGCCTGAATGGATAAAGATTTGGTTACTTAGCCCATGTATTCACCTTGAAAAGACCAAAATCCTAGAGAAATTTACCTATAGTAGGATGAGAGTGATTTCTCTGTAGTTTGTGGGCATCAGCACGTGAACCTTTTTGAAGTCCGGTTTACAATAATCCAGTAGCCCACTGCAGGGGGTAATTCACCAACAGAACAAATTTTAATTAACAGGTGTACAAGTAGGTCAATCAAGGATTGAGGTCCAAATTTAAACAACTGTCGTGGACAACCATCAATACTGATGCTTCCTTTCTTCAACATTTGATGCATCAACAACTACTCATGTGTTATTTCACTATTCAGAAAAGCATTCAATCATCATCGATGTTTTCATTCTTAAGGAATCTATAAACAATTCCAACACATTTACAAGATCATCCCCATCTGGGTTAAAGAGCTGTTTAAATAATCAAACCAGGAGTCAGCAGATATCTTGGACAAGTTTGATCACCAGGAGATTTTATTAGTGACCAAAATGTGGTTGAGTGGCTATCCTAACCCTCGTCGTACCAAGCCTTTTTTTGTACCACGGTGTTTACCAAGAGGGGGGTGGTACCACCCCCCTTCGAGAATTCGTTATAAACACCCGATGCTTATGATGCTTATTTTGATACCGGTGGGTAACTAGGGTCCTACGGTAGGCAACAAAAATTGCCATTTTCGCAAAAAATAGGGAAAATCAATTTTGCGCTTAAAAAGGTAGAATATCGGAATTTTCATGCGGGTTTTCAGCTCTAAATGATGGCATTTGACTAGTTTACATAAACATTAGAGTTTTGTAGGAGCCATACTGTGCATAATATTTTCAAAAATGTACAATAAAAATATTCTTGGGGGAAAACACCCCCCCCCCCCCTACCCTTCGGACTTTTGTCGGCATACCCTAACCCCGGTGAAGGTGCTACCTTCAATTTTTTCGCTTAAAATGACCCGGAAAGGATGAGACAGATTACCTGGAAGCTTTTTACGAAAGTGTTTTGCATTTTAGCGCACCGGAGCAAAGTTCAGTAAGGGGGGGTGGTACCACCCCCCTCTGGTAAGACGAGGGTTTTAAAGCATCAACAAGGCGATTTGATTTTTAGTTGGTATACAGAATTTTCTTCCTTCTCAAAAGCGATTTATAATTGCGCTTAGCAACTTTATATATCCAAGGAAAATCCCCAGTTATATTCATCCTGAAAAAAAACGAAGCTTTATGAACCGCATTCTTGTTCGCGGCGCACTCATCATCAATACCAATTATTTAAGTCCGATTCTTGTTCTATTATGACCACAATTTGTGAAAGGGAGACGCATGTTGCTTGCAACAAACTTCCAAATATAATTCAGGATGTCCACAGCTCGATCGATCATGTTCATTAACGCCGACATAAATAATGTCATTAGTTTATTGTACCTTATCAGGGACTCCATCTATGCTAAACGCATCGGCAATTCATGCTTCCAAACATAGCGCACACGTTGGTTTTGTCGCGAGTCATCCTCGGTTAAGTCAATTATTGCGGGATTAAAAATTTCAGACAAGGGAATGAGAAGTAATAGGTAAATGGTCGGATTCAATTCTAATCGCAATATTTACATTCGAAATAAAATGAAATGCGGATTATTTTTTTTTTCTTTATTTTTTTTTTTACAGGATATTTGCCAAAATATATCCACTACGATTCTACCTTGATGGACTACGAAAGTAATAAATCAGAGGTTTTATGTCAATTCTTCCGTTTACTATCCGAAAACCAGTTTCACGACAACGTTAAGCACATATAACCAAACCTATTTTACCACTATCAAAAACTTTCTTTCTCAATATTTTTCTCAGGATATATATAACTCAAAATCCCACTCTACAGGGCATTCATCACTTGTAATACAAAAGCATTTTCATGTCCAGGTCTTCCATTTAAAATCTCCAAGTAGGAAGCAATCGCTATGAGGATATTCGAAATATATTAAAGCAGTGTTCCTTTTAATAATCAGATATATTTTCAATTCTAGAATAAATCGGAATTGTGTGAGGAGATCTGGAGAATTGCAAGAAGAACAGAGGCATTTCGAACGAGATCTCTTAATCCAAAGCACATTATCAGATGAGCTAGTTAATTTATCTACAGCAATCGTCATATTCTCTTTATAGTAAAGGAAAATACCACCAGAATACGGCCAGACATACATAAATGGCTTGGACGCACACAACACTGAATGGATAAAGTTATGATATGAAATTCAGTTACAGCAAGAGGCCCACGTTTTCGACAAACCAAAACAGAGAAAGATCCAACGGAATTGATGTAATAAAATCGGAGTCCACCAGCTTTGATGCAATGCCATTGATATTCCAGAAAAGAACTTGCAGAAATTAAAGCAGTGCACTTCATATTGGATAGTCGCATATCACTATTATTTACAGCATCACGAGAGGGGACTTAAAATTTGATTCGATGTTAGTAGCAATAACAGTGTTAGCGTGTGTTTTTTGTATCACGAATTAATTACTATCGCTATCAGAAGTTGATTTGGTGACGAACAAGTACCAACTATGACTGCATTTGTAGTTGTTTTGCAGGCTTGTATTCTCCACTGGTAGTATCCAATAGACTGCAATTCATTGTTTTTTGTGCCATATATCGTCACATGACCTTTTTTACCATCTATATTTGTATAATAGAACATACATTTTATACAAGTTGATTTTTAGTTAAATATTCCCAAAGGATTGTTTTTCCTTGTCATAATTTAATTTATTGTATTCCCCCAGTCTATGACTGTGTGTCAGCAATAAATACATTATTTCTTTCAAACTCTCATATTTTTGGCCTTGGCCAACCTCCCTATAGTTTTTAAACACTTTTTCCAGTTTAAGGATTTATACCTTAAAGACACCCCTTCTATCACAAGGCTTTGTATATATGGAAAAGAAACGGCTCTTTTCCCTCTTGTTTTGCCTTTTTCCTTCCTTTGACCATGAAGGGAAATGATTCTTCTAGTTTCAAGGACTTCAATGAGGTATTGTAGGTTAGGTAGTAGTTTAAGGTATGATCCTCCAGAAAGATAGCTTTTGAAGACCTTTTAGCTTATTAGCGGCTTTAATGACCCTTTCGTTGTTTAAAGCGATGAATTTAGCGATGCGATACCTGATTGGGGACATGCCACCTCTTAGATTTTAACGCTGCACACGCCTCAAATTCAATATTCGCTATCGTCCAGCACTAATTCACTGAGTTATCACTTCACGCACTTTATCTTCACTTTATTCCCCAATCATCATTTGTTTTACCAGTATACCAAAGAATAATAGGTTATCCCCTAGATTGTTCTTCGAGCTGGTTCCCTTAGTACGTAAAAGATCATTTTCGTTTTTCAAGTGCTCTTTCCTCCAGCAATTTGCTGGAATATATCTAGAGTTTTCAGTCATATCATGTTCTAATGTATCTACAGATTCTTGAAGTTTACCAATTAGAGTCTAGTTTTTTCATCAGTTTATCATTGTCAGCTTTATAATCGGCACGTAGCATCTTGATTTCATTTAGTACTGTCTCAAGTGTGATTTTATCCCCCACAGCTTGATTACTCCGAGTTAAAGGTCCTTGATTTCGATTCTACTCCAGCTATTCCAAGCAACGAGAGATAGCAGGCCGAAGAGACAGCTAATAATTTAACATCGTAGGTTCGCATTGAAAACCATACCAATATGGGCCCCCTTGTGCACGTCTACTAGGTGGAGGATGAAAAGTTCCTATTCTTGCCCTCCACGTTTGGATTGTAACGCCCATATTTAATCCGGGAAGTACGTAATAGTTCCAAGTTTGGGAAATTTAGCACACATCAAAAAAAACCGATATGTTGCTCAGGGCTTGGACTGGTTACAGAATTTCACCACGTTCAGGTGTATAAAATAATAAAACGGTCCTACCTCAATGAGCCGTGAAAACGTGCTTTTTGTTAGTGTTAGTCCAGAAACAGCAATTCCCTGGTTGCTGGTAGATAAGATGAAGTAATTGAAACGAGTCACCTTATTTCCTGAGAACTATCGTCTTGAAACGGGATTAACCCATTATGTTAGTATGGTAGCTCTGCACAGATGTCCTTGTTGAAATCGTTATAACGTATTACCAAAGGAATGTCACACCACCCAGTCACACGTGTGAATATCCCGCCACTGTCAACTGCTACTAGAGGTCGTGAATCAGTCAGGGTTTGAAGTCAAAACACCGCAATATTTTTGCTAAAATCAGATGATATTCTCTCCAGAAACATCCGCCAAATGTTCATAAAATATCCATGTATTAACAGGATAGGATATTTTATCATTGTAACAAGACTTATATATTCAAGAAAACATGATTTCCCTGACAGCGACATGAGACCACGTCGTTCTCGTCCAAAGACTATAGAAGCAAAAAAACAAATATTGAATTACACAAACATGGCCAGCTCTTTCCTTTCAGTAGTAATGCATTTTCCCATTTTGGAGCCATCTTGAATGGTTTGTTTGATTTGATGATTAGCAAATTTGTTGAAAAGTATCATAAGGTTTCATTAATATATTGATTGTTAAAAGCATTGTTTCTAAACATGTTACCATTCTACGGTCAAAGGTAGATAAATATCGGATGATTTGATGTATTGGCGGCCATATGGAAGTCTTAATTAGGTGGTTTTTAATGATCACTTTAATTGGTCAAAATGGGTGTTTGACTGGACAGGCAAAAAAAACACTTGTGAGTAATTACCATAGAGGTTTTAATGTTTGTGGCCATTTTGAATTTTTGCGTTTCCTCGCAAAAATGCTAAAGGTTTTTCGTCTGGCATCCTCGGATTCAGATTCAGCAAAATTATTATTTGGGGGTTAGTCGAATTTTGGGAAAACATTGTGTGAAAAACATTGAGATAATGGTATACAGGGTCACATGGTGGTAGCCTGGGGACTATATCTGCTGCCTTGTAGACTCCCCTGATTGCAGGGAAAAGGCTTGGGGAGAAAACCCTGAGGATAAATCCGGAGTTGGAGTCCCGTAGGCGACTGACTGCCCTACTCAGAACCAGTTCGGCAACTCCTGCGACGTGCTGGCACCAAACTGTACCGTTTCTCGGACATTCCTTTGGATTTGTCTTCAGCGTGGAGAGGGGGGATTCATGTGCATTGGAAACATACGGATCTCCATAGCAATTGCCATGGCTTTGCAACCTGGAGGGACACTCCAAGCTCGCTCATAGCGTAGAACCAAACGGGAAGTAGCAGTTACCGGTTTAAGCTACTTTGATCGATGGGCGAGCGCAGAGAGATCATCGCACTCACTGGACAGCTACCGCCCGCCTTAAGCTGGGCAGCCCTCACCCAATTGGGTGCTGTCCGTCACAGTTGAGTCTTCTCATGAGGGTTGCAGGGGATAGTGGAGGACATTCATGAAAAGCCTGACTGCAACTACTGCACCTGGCAAGCAAGATAAGAAACCCAAGAAGCCAACTCCCCCAGCTGGGATGGTTGAATGTTGTGTACCATGACACCTGGTTTTTAGTGAAATGACATCTAAAGATATCAATGATATTCGCAAGACAGCACTCATTAATAATGAGCTCCTCAGACTTCAAGTCGACATAGCCACCTTACAAGAAACCCGTCTAGCAGATTCGGGTACATTTAAGGAAAAGGACTACACATCCTTTTGGCAGGGAAATCAGCAAAAGAACCTCGTGAATTTGGCGTTGGTTTTGCAGTTAGTAACTCATTACTGAGTTCAGTGGAGCCTGGTACGGTGGATCAGACCGCCTTCTGACACTTGCCTCAACACCAGCGATGGCCCGTCGCCCTCATCAGTGTTTATGCACCAACCCTGACTTCCACTTTCTAAGCCAAGGATGAATTCCATGACAACCTTGAAGCCGTAATCAAGTGTATCCCAAGTGATGAACATCTCCTTCTCCTGGGTGATCACTGCGAGAGGGGGTTCTGACCCCGAGTCCTGGCCATCTTGCGTTGGACACTTTGTGTTGCGTGGGGAAGAACCAATGAAAAATGGACAAGTCTTCTGCACTGGTGCTCCTACTATAACATGTGTGTGACCAACACCTTTTCAAGACCAAACCTCAGCACAAAGTATCCTGGCGTCACCCCCGCTCCAAGCACTGGCATCAACTTGACCTGATCACACAAGGCGATCTTTAATCAATGCCATCAACCTCACTATGTTATTACCCTAGTGCAGACTGTGATACAGATCCTGCCTTGGTTTGCTGTAAGATTCGACTGCGACCCAAGAGGATGCACGCCCTCTAAACAACGCTGCGTAAACACGCATAAATACAATCACGATTGCAGCAAGCGCGACAGAGTTGAGCAATGTGCTGTTTCCATGATGCAGCCATGGGCTTGGCTGGTAAAGCAGGTGTGATACTGCAACAGAAAAATGGACTTATCTTCGTGGACAATTCAGAGCTCAGCATTCTGTATCTTTGAAGCAAATCCAAGCAGAACAACGATTGGTTTGTGGCCAAGTCAGGCTTACTACCTCCAGTCATTGAAAGCCAAAAGAGCAGCGTTCAGGGAGTATACGAGTTCACCTTCCACACACAACCTGAGAGTGCTTCAGCAAGCTAGAAGTTAAGTTCAGAGGAAGGCAAGGCAGCTGTTGCCCATGATATGGATGGAGACTGAACGAAGAAATACCAAACCGCTTTCTGCAAACGGGAAACATCAGAGCTATGTATGATGGAAGACAAGAAGGCTGTCGGGCCATCTCAATGCAAAACGCGCCCCTCAAGTCATACAGTGATGAAGTATCACAGAAAGCGTAAGCAAGAGGAGCGCTGGGTGGAACACTTTCTAGTCTACTCTAAGAGGAAGGATGTCACAAACTCAGCCCTTGACAAGATCAAGGAGTCTTCCACATGGATTGCCCCCCTAGATGCTCTGTACCTACAGGATGAACGTGACAAGGCCTCCAGACAGTCTATCATCGGGAAAAAGCCCCGGGGAGGGACTGATGGAATACCACCAGACATGATCAAAAGCTGCAAAGCTCTATGCTTCACCCACTAATACATGTAGTTCTCTGTCAATGTGGGAGGAGGAGCTGTACCACCGGACATGCGCGACTCAAAGATCATCACCCTCCACAAGAACAAAGGTGAAAGAAGTGATTTGCAAACAATTACAGGGGTATTTCCTCCCAGTATTGTCGGCAAAGTTTTTGCCCGTGTTGCGTGGATGGCGTCTTCAAGTCCTGGCTGAAATGGTGTATCCTGAGTCTCAGTGAGGATTTCGTGCGGGCAGATCTACGACGATATGATCTTCTCCATACGCCAAACTACAGGAGAAGTGCAGAGCACAACAGAAGCCACTTACATTGCTTTCATAGACATGACCAAAGCCTTTGACCTGGTTAGCAGGAATGGGACTGTTCAAATCCTCTAGAAGATGCTGTCCACCAAGGCTGCTGAGCATCATCAGATCTTTCCACACTGACATGAAGCAACGGTACAGTTTGACGGCAGACTATCAGAGCCGTTTGACATTCGCAGTGGCGTTAAGCAAGGATGTGTTTTGGCCCCCCCCAACGCTCTTTGGGATATTCTTTTTCAGTACTTCTGAAGCTAGCATCGGTACAGCCACAGAAGGCATCTACATGCAAACCAGGTCTGATGGTCGGCACTTCAATCCTGCACGCCTAAGAGCTAAGACAAAGGTTCGTCAGATAATGATTCGTGACATGTTGTTTGTTGATGTGCTGCCTTACTTCACATTCCAAGCACGAACTTCAGATGTTAAAGTGTTTAAAAAGCTTGTAAGGCTCGGACTTCATCATTTTGACAAAGAAGACTAAGTCCTTGCCCAAATGCTCAAAGACCACATGTCATCACAATCGACAATTACACCCTTGAGGTTGTTCAGGAATTCATCTACCTAGGGTCCCCATTCAGTGACAGTCTGTATCTCGATGCAGAAATCGGTAAACGCATTGGTAAAGCTGCAGCTACTATTGCCCGGCTTACAACGCGGGTGTGGAAAAATCCGAAGCTATCCATTAAGACAAGGCAGCAGTTACAACGCTGCATCATCAGCACATTACTGCTATATGGCGTGACATGGAATACAATACTCTAGGCATGAGAAGAAACTCAACAGCTTACATCTGCGCTGTATTAGACGCATTCTGGGTGTCACTTGGAAGGAACATGGTGCCAAATTCAGAGCTCCCTGACTCGAATTGGACTCCACACCATCTATACATTTATTAGACAACGCAGACTCCGATGGCGGGGCAATGTCCGTCGAATGGGAGGATGGCCGTCTACCAACGATATCATGTAGCTGAGCTAAATATGGCAAAAGAGGAAAAGTTGGGGTCGACCCCTGCTCCGCTACAAGGATATTTGTAAGCGTGATATGTGTACCTGAACATCGACATGGGTGCTGGAGAAACTTGTGATGACAATCGTCACTTTGGCGGAGGAGAACAGTTGTTGAAGCAAACTTGAGCTGGGAGAACAACAGATCATCAGCTCAGTTTTGCAGAAGCAGCGAGCTATATAAAAGAAAGCTGCCCAACAGATCTTTGGATAGTAAAGCTTTGTGAAATCCATATATGTGACCTGTGGCAGAGACTGCCACTCTCGGATTGGCCTCTTCAGCCACAGACGTCGCTGTTACCTAACCTGTGACTTAATGTGAGCGCTTTATCCATAGTCGCTTGCTAGATACGGCACGACGATTTAGACCGGTTTTTTCGGAAACACTTTTTTTGAACAAAATATTTTTCTCGTCGTCGATTTAGTGCACAAATGAGGAACAAAACATCCTTTTCATCGCCAAACAATAAAACTACTTTAGACCAAAAATATTTACACAACGAGAAAATTGATTCTCCGTTCTTTTTCTCCCAAAACAACTACAACACATAAGGAATTTAAAAAATCCACAACGGAAAATCTGATATCGTCCTTTTTTCTCGCCAAACAGACAATACATTAGGAATTAAAAAATCCACAATGAGAAAACTGATTCTCTTTTTTTTTCTCGACAAACAATAAAACATAAGAATAGAAATACACACAAGAAAAGTTGATTCTTCCGATCTTTTTCTCGCCAAACAAAAAATTACATTAGACAAAAAAAAACCATACAGAGAAAATTGATTACGTCTTTTTTTCTCCCAAACAAGAAATACGTAAGAATTTAAAAAAATACACGAAATAAAAATTACACACGGATTAAAAAATCCCAAACGAAGAAAACGGATTCTCAGAATTTTCCGCCAAAACAATAAGATACATAAGAAATTAAGGAAAATAACCAACGAGAAAAGAAATTCTTGTCATTTTTCTCGCCAAACAACAAAATACATAAAGATTTAAAAAAATCCACAACGGGAAAACAGATTCTCCTCCTTTTCTCGCCAAACCAATAAAATACATAAGAATTAAGGAAATACACAACGAGAAAAGAAATTATCGTCATTTTTCTCGCCCAAACAATAAATACATAAGGACTTAAAAACGAGGAAAGTGATCTCGGCTTTTTTTCTCGCCCAAACAATAAAATACATAAGGATTAGCGACATGACGAGAAGTTCTTTTTGTCGCTGTGAATTTCTTAATTCTTATGTATTTTTTGTTGGCGAGAAAAAATGATTGAGAATAGTTGTCTTGTGTGGATTTATTTTTGTGTTCTCAAAACCAAAGAATTTCTCAAACAATAAATACATAGAATTAAAAAAAACATAATGAGAAAACTGATTATCGTTCCTTTTTCTCACCAAACAATTAAAATGCATAAGAATTAAAACAATGTATAGCGAGCGCAAGAAATCCTCGTCATTTTCTCGCCAAACAATTAAAACTACATTAGACTAAAAAAATCCACAACGAGAAAACCGATTACGTCCTTTTCTCGCCAAACAATCAAAAACATAAGCCGATTTAAAAAAAATCCACGAGAAAATGTTTATCGCCATTTTTCGCCAAACAATAAAATACATAAGAAATTAAAACAATGTACGCGAGTAAAGAAATCCTCGTATTTTCTCGCCACCACCAAACAATAAAATACATAGACTAAAAAAATCCACAACGAAGAAAAACCGGTTCCGTCCCTTTTTTCGCAACAATATAAAATCCTAAGGAGGATTTAAAAAAATCAACGAGAAAATCGTTTCTCGCAATATTTCCGCCAAACAATAATAAAATAAAATAAGGATTAAAAACCCCACAAACGAGAGAAAACTGGTCTCGTCATTTTTCCGCCAAAAAATAATAAAATGAATAAAGATTTAAAATACAAAATAACATGTTAAAAAAAAAAAAAAAACTTTTTCTCGCCAAACAATACAAATACATAACGCTTAAAAAACACAAAAAGAAAAGAAATTTCTCGGTCCTTTTTTCTCGCCAACGATTTATAAATACATAATGATTAAAAAATCCACCACGAGAAAAATGATTCTTTTCGTCATTTTTCCCGAAAAACAAAATTGAAATTACATAAGAATTCAAAAAAATACAACAATGAGAAAACTGATTCTCGTTATTTTTGTGCCAACACAATAAATAATAAGGATTATTAAAAAATGACACAACACAAAACTGGTTCTCTGCCCCAAACAATAAATACAGCTCGGCGTAAGTAGACCTATCGAAATGCGTGATGTTCTTTGAAATCGCGTAGAGGTGTGTTCGCAAGTGAGCATTTTGGCGAGAATATAAAATTCTCGCGGAAATTCTGGTCCTAAATCGTGCCCATAAGTGACGGAGGCCATGAGGTGATGATGAGATCCAAATTTTATTAAGTTTGCTAAAAATTAATATATATATTTAGAAAGATATGACTCCACGAATTATTCCCAGCCCCTGTGACATTCAGTGCACCTTTTAAAATTAGGTTTGTTAGAAATTAACACCATGAACATCTCGCACGTGAATAATCTGTGAACGTTGATTAAGTTTTGGATATAGTCATAATTTACCATCTTGGAGTGAGCGCTGTCAAAATCAACGTCCATCTCAATATTTTGCATTACATTTTAACAATAGTTTGTTTTTACTGTTGATCAATATTGGGCTTTAGCATTTGATCAATTAATTTGTTTTTCTATTGTAAGAAATTTGTGTCATTGATGGACTGTGTGTTGTGAGTGGGATCAAATCTTCGTTGTATCAATTTACCATTATTTCAGTTGGGAAGGCGGGAGAGAAGCTAGGATACACCAGTCCTTCACTTCCCCCTATGTGCTCCGGGCCCCTTTACAACAATTTTAAAAAAACGAAATTAATTATCATAATAAAATTAGGGGCGCGTTGATGGTGAAAATACAACATTAAGGTGATTTTATTTTTATTAATTGAGTTCAATAAAAACATAAAATTTTAAAATTGATGGATATTTCACTCGAATCCGAACAGAATTAGACCGGTGTGAAAGCAGATATAGTCCGGCGGGAGCCACAGTCCGGGGCCTAGACGATAATGGACTAAGCGTGAAACTAATGTTGCGTGAAGAGTCAACGGAATCGATTGCCCTCTTTTTCACCATTGTTCCCGGACTATGAGTACGCGGACAATAATTACTTCTACACCTAAAAACTCGCCTTTTTTAAAATTGTCAAAAATACAAAATTAATCATTTTAAGCCCAAATTTTTATTCATAATTAATGGAAAATAAAGGCGTTTCAGGACCCTATTAACACTAAAACTACCAGTGTAACTTGTAAGCTTTACCATCATTAATAGATAACATTGAATTGCTGAGTTAAGTAGTAATTGCACAACATTAAAAAGTGTTAATTATAAAGTTGTAAACGACGTTATTTTTTTAATTGTTTTTAATTCTGTATTGAGCTAAATGTGGAAGCCTTCGCTTGTCTACAAACAATTCGTAACACAACTGCAACACAACTATAAAACGTTTCTGTGTTGATACTCGTTGGGAATATTAATTGACGACACAAAACAATCCCCGTATTACAGCGTGTACACATTCGTTATTTTGAATGGTGTTATCTAGTAAATAAAAAGCCTATACTTTTAAATATCATAATTAGTTCCTTGTACAATAATAGCATGATTAAAATTATGGCTATTTTCACACCAAATGGACAGATATATTGTTTACAAATATGTACATTCTGTTTACTGCCATTACGCCTTTCGTGTTAAGGGAATTATAATACAGCTTAAATAAACTAGTGTCCTGTATATCATTTGAATTTGTATAGAGAACAAAAGCGAATTGTAGAATTGTGCGATGTCACCGGATAATAAACTTGTACCCATTTGTTAAGTAGGTTAACTCGAGCAGGACGTTGATCAGCCAATGACCTAAATCAACATCATCCTTTCTAGACCAGAGTTGGTTTACCACCTGGTGTTTTCACTATGAATAGATCGCACTTTACAGAGCTGAAGTTTGAGTCATGCCTTTTTATAAGAATATTAATTATGAACGATTAACCCTCATTATTCCCGCGTTGTTGTTCAAAAGAATTCTATCTTTCTATTCTATTCATTCAGATCTGACAATCATTCATAAGACAGGCGATACGAAAAAAAAAGCTACAAACATCTTCGTCCAACCGGACGAAGTTACAATGGCAATCATATAACTTAATGTGATATTTTCATCTGCCACTGAAGTAAGTTGAATACAGGACAGCGTACTTGAAGGACTACTAATAAAGATATAGAAGTAAGTCTTATATTAACTTCATCAACCCGCAGCCACACGACGGGACTTTCAACGATGGAGAAAAATAATATAAAGCGCCACGGTTCCAAAGAGGTCGCAAGACACTTGGCGCATTTTCAAGAGAAAAGGGCATTGATTAATGCACGGGATTGCATTTCTTCAAAAGTGGTTCTCTTTAAACACCAGGTATGCATCTCAAACATTGCCGAACCATTGCAATTGCCTATATGATCTACTGTTGGTGGTCTCAGCCATCATCTCCGGGAAGTATTCCAATAGAAGCCACATTCGAAGATGTGAAAGAGAAGGTTCGCCAGCTACTGCTCAACGCCATCTGGAAAACCCCACGGGAGCGAAGATTAGATGTTGCAGGTTGGTGTTGCAAAGGTAGGTTTTAGCGTATTCTTATCTGTTGGTAATTTACTATTTCATTGATAAATACAGACTTCATCATATTAATGTTGGTAAATGTTTAAAAAAGGACGTGACTATAGGAAAATATATTGCAAAAATATTTTTTTTACTTTTTTTAAAAAATAACAAGTAGAAAAGAAAACCAAACACTGCGTTTTGAACATATACGCATGCTGTTCCAATGGCCCATATATATAGAGCTTGGATTCTTACTGGACTACAGAAAATACCTTATAGCACCCTTTTAGTAAGAAAGATCACTTTCTTTCTCGGCTTCTTATTCATTACAGGTGTTATTTTTATAGTGCAAAAATCCGATTCCGGAAAAAAATGTGCAGCATTTTTTTTCTCAAAAAATTAAAAAACTGAATTTTATGTTAAAATTTTTAACAAATTGTGAGCTTTGTGCAGTTTTTAATATTTTTAACTTATCAACTTATTGAAAAATCAAACAAAAAATGCTATAATTTATTTTTAATATGTTCGTTTCTTTAGCAACGTATTTAGGCCTTATTTGGAGTATTTTCTAAAATAGACAGAAAAACAAAATACAACAGTTTGTTCTACACAAACAGGAGAATTCGCCAATCACAATTCTTTTACATAGGGTTAGCAAAGGCAGTGTAATGGCTGCATGAACAGTACTGGTGATGTTAATTGACTAGTAAGTACCGAAAAACTATTTTCGCCTATTCTTCAGTTTCTATTCTGGACTAAAGTGTAATTGTTGATGCACAATGTCTACAGTTTTGTTTCTTCAATTAACCTTTGATTCTGCTTTAAAGCAAAATTTAGTCTACCCTGATTTGGAGTTATTAAAATTACACATGAGCTGCGATGAGCTGCTAAAATCATATTTTAACATAACATACCATATTTTACCATACTTTACCATATTTTAACAACAAAGTCTACCAGCCTTGCTCTAGAATAATGCATTATGGATAGTGGGAAAAGGGTCTGAAGGTCTACATCCCATATCGAGTTTTGTTTCACTGATTTTCTTTTCCATTACACACAATAATTGCCATTACGATTAATCACATTATGACTTTCAATTCCATTTAACTTGTCAAAATATATCATCAAGGCTACGGGACTTTTTGCAATCAATTAATCATGAAGGCCTATTCGTTCCATAATGAACTCGTTTCAATTGTCCTACTTTCAACTAAACAGCAAGATATAGAAATCGACCGGTAAAATATATTTTCGTGTGCGGTTTGTACGATTATGTTAGGAATTTAAATCAATAAAAAGAGACAAACAAAATTGACATTGAAAATCGGACATACTTGGAAAGTATCCTTGTGGCAACGGGCCAAACCTTCATCTACATTACGAGAAGAGTAAATGAAACCCATTTCTTAATACTTTTGTGCGCAGTTGCTAGAACCATCAATTTAGCATTGTACAACATGGTACATACAACTTAAAAACATAAAAAAATAACAAAATAGTTGCTAAAACGTAGTTACTAACTCCGCAATATAGCAAAAGATAAATGCACCATCAACCAATTATTGAAGTACTACAAGCTTGGACAAAATGTAGTTTGGCACACCTGTGGAAATTGCTCTTTTACACTTGCATAATTCGACCATTTTTAAAGGTATGAAATTGATCGTTTGTTTGGTATCAAGCTTGAAGCTTTGCTAATCCATAAAACCTCCCCCTTCCCCACCAATCATGTCAAAATTGACTTGTTAGGCGCACTGTAACAAAATATCAGTTTTCATTTTTGTTCCAGGACAGGTGGCCGATTTTACCGCATACACATTAAAAGTGTATCAACACTTTTGTCCAAGATTGTATCTGTGCATGGAAAATGGTGCGTGGCTTGTTACTTTTAGGTCTGTAATTTTTTAATGCTGCATTGGATTTAATGAAATATCATGACCTTGTGGAAAATGTAATAGTCTTTAAAGGGAATTATTTATTTGTAGTAAAGAATTTACCGATTTAGGAACGGATCATTTGTATGCCCTCAAACAAGCATCTAAACAACCTTTTTGGACCTATTAATGCACCAAAAGTATGTTATTCACGTGTTTTAAAAGTAAATCAAGTAAGTAAACCCAATAGCAAAGTTTTATTACTTGTCTGATGAGTGGACATGAAAGTTCTAGAAACGTAAATTCAGAATCATAATAAAGAAAAACAGTCACTGTCGTTACCGAATTAGGGGGAACAAGGCCAAGTCCCATTGAATGCAATGGATGTTGACCTTGGTGCCCCCTACATTGGGTTTTTTTTACTAAAGATTTAAGATAGTCCAAACTATTTCTGATTTAATCCTATGAGGCTCCATCCTATTGTCACATTTTTTATTCAATCGGAGTATTTTAAATTTACCCCTGTACAACTGAAAATGACCGTTTTTATTGATTTTTCCTGTGTTTAGCCGATAACTCCAAAACTTTCGCCCGCAGAAGTATAACAAATATTGGACTGCCTATGAGGCATGGTTGAAACTATAGGCCCAAGGTGATCTCGAAACCATACTAGCCCCGAGGCGTAAGCGAGGGGCATAGTTATGTTCGAAATCACCGAGGCCTATAGTTTCAACCATGCTCCGAATACGAAAGCAGTCAATATTTGTTTTATATTACCGAATTATAGATTTTTTCATCTGATTGGTTAAAAAAATTCTAAGCAATGATGCGAACACAGGGCCTTTTAGTATCATGTGTAGGCATGTCATGGTTTACAATTTTGTGTCACATTAGGGTCCAAACTTGTAAAGAATTTAGCAATACAAACCTTGGTAATTTTTCCTTGCAGTTCCGAATTCAGCAACTTTGACACGGCCTGCAGATGGAGGTATCCGTGTCAAATTAGTATAATCGAGAATATCTTCACGGTGTATGACCTACGTTGGATTAGCCCAGAGGGTGTTGTGAGTCAATCCCACAGTGCACCACTTTGGGAAATTCACCTCAAGTGGATCATGTGATCACAACATTCTATCTGAACACATGAAAAACCCTGACTTAACACTCATTTTAGCCCACACAGATTAGTACTTAGGGATTTTTTTTGCATGATTATAAAATGTCGTTGGTCTTAAACTTTTGGAACACTTTTATCCCCCAAGTACTGACATGTGTAGTACAGTACGGTTATAGGAACATAATTGCTATGCATCATGGGATTGATTCAAAAACACCCTCTGGTATTAGCCCTATGACTATGAGCTGCATCTCTGAGTCCTTTCGATCTTCATTACAAGCTCAAAGCATGAATAACTGATGCAATTACTTGTCTTGTTTGTATCAGACTTTACACTACGGCACAGACTCCCCACAGTACGAGTAAACAAATAGTCGGTTGCCTTTACATCTCTTGCACACTCATTAATAAGGTATGAATAGTCCGAACGACAGTCTTTTACGCTCGGAAGAGGTGTCCCGGGCACAGTTTATGAACTATGCCCACTCTTCCCAGGGCGTAGTAATTTTTGGTTCACTTCGTGAAGCAGGTGAATTTAGGCCTCCACTTTTACCAATCAGAGGACAGGGAATCTATTATGAGGTAATTATACAAACTATACCTTTTTGGAATCCTTATGATTTTAAAACTATAAATTGGGATACTTTAATGACTGGATTGGATCAATTTCAAAATGTGACCCCTGTTATGGGACTTTGACTCCCGAAAAACCAATTCCCCACCCCTACGATAACTCACTTTTTTGTAAATTTTAAAAAAAAATCACAGACTTGCCTAAAGAAGAGTTGAATTTTGAGTTACATATATGCACCGAGCCCGGGTTATGTAGTTATCCTACACAGAGAAAACGTTTTTGTTTAAACAACAAAATTGTTGTTCAGTTCACAATAACTTCACCAATGTCAGTTCAAACCTGTTTACAATTGAACAATGTTTTTTTTTTTAAAGTTTTAAAACAACACGCTTTTGCAGTGTAAGCTTCGCGAAATGCCACCAATATAAAAGAATAGATACTCACCTACTTTCATTATGTATGGCATATCGTGTGTTTCTGATTTAGTAGAGCAATATTTCCACTTGAAAATCGCAGAATTATATATTAAGCAATAGTACCTTTTTTGAAAGGGCGCCCCCCAATTTTTCAAAAAATTTGGAGATTTTACACCGGTTTTGCATGGTAACGGCTGAGCTAGTAAACTATACCTGTGAAGGTTAAGACTCCGAAAATGTCTTTGGTCACAACGGATTTGGTACTAGAATAATTAGTATCGGGGGATCCCCGATAATAATTCAACGGCTGCTGGAAACGCCTTTCCAATGTGAAAAGCCGGGAAATAGCGACATGTACGGGTCTACCTCATCAATAGTTTTTTAATAGTCTGGGCAAGTCAAGTTAGAGGTTATTTCTCGAGGTGGCACTATTTCATCATGGACGTACATAAACGTAGCATTGCCATCTCTGCCGTTAAGTCCAATCTGGGATCCCAATTCTAATTACAAAATCGCTTATTTTGTGATAAATACGCATTTTTAGCATTCTTGTTCGCAGGTATAGTTTCCTAGACAATTACCAACGTAAATGTGCAAAAATATCAAATTTTGAAAATTGGGGGCGCTCTTCAAAAAATGTGCCAATATTGCTTTAATACCGGTGGTCTGTCAGTGTGTCTGTCTGACCGCGTCTATTTTCTCGGAGACCGAGGATCGCACGGTCCTGAAACTTGGTGGGTGGGTGCCCTTGACCGAACGAAGACCGAGTTTGTATTGGTTAGTGGATCATAGGTCATCAGGGGTCATTCAAGGTCAAAGCACTAAATGTATGGTAGGATGATGAAAACGTGGTTGTAGGATGTGAAAACTTGGTGGGGTCGATTGTTGATGCGGTGTTGATGCCGGGTCATTCAAGTCAGGTGATCGCGAAACCCAGGCGATCGCGAAACCCCGGGACCGCCTAGTATTATAGATTATCGTTGTAACCTATTATATATGTTTTATACAAATAACGAAATAAAGATGACTACTTTCGACAAAATATTTCGCAATATATGTTTAAAGTCACGTAATCAAATCAGTTAAACTGAGTAGTTTTGCGGTAATTCTCTAAGACTCTCAATCAAACGATGCCTTCTGTTGTGAGTTCGAGCCTAACTCGTGTTTTTTTTTTACTTTGGTGCTTTATATTTACTGTTAGGCATAAAAAATTGTTGGTTTGACGTAACCCGACCGACCCTAAAAACCTGCCGACTCGAAAGTTTTTATGCAAATTAGCACAAAATAAAAAACTATTCTGCCGACCGACCCATTATTTTCATCCACAATTAAAAAATATTTTTTACCAACACAAAGACGAAAAAATAACAAGACAACAAAGCAACTACAGCAAGTAAAATAAAAGATATTTGCCATGTCATTGAAAAAAAACTTTAAATAGTAGCATCTCGTATTCATTTTAGAGTAAAACATTTAGAAGATCTAAAAAAATAAAGAAAATCCGACCGACCCTGATATTTTTTCTCCGTTACGTCAAACAAACACATTTATGCCTTAGATATTGTAAGGGTGTCATGCATAAGGTGTATCTTTCGATTTTGTAATAATGTTATTAGCGTTAATCACTCCAGTGCCCATTCAAGTGCCAGCACTTTTGTCCAAGATTGTAGTATTTCATGCTTTTTTTTAAATATGGGCAAAGTTCTACATAATACGGGTAGGTTGTGCTTTATTTAAATTATCCCAATGTGTGATTGATCTTCGGTCTTGGATGCTTAAAATAGATTGAAACTAAATGAAGTCAAAACTGAGTTTTTTGTCGCTTCCTCTCCTCACCATTACAACTCGCTACAACATCTTACTTTTCATCTTGGTGAACAGGAAATCTCATCCTCCCCTTCAATCTGCAATCTACTAGGTGTTATTTTTTCATCATTCCATGACTTGGCTGACCACATCACCAATTTGTCTCGTTCTATAAACTGGCAGCTGTAATCTAAATCGTATCCGGATATAGGACGAATAAATTTATGATCAAACGTTGTTTGGCAAAATGCACAATTCTTATTTTTGAGAAGTGGTACAGAATAAGCTGTGGATATGACTATTTGCTGTGGATGATCCATATTTGTGTTTACGAGACCCAATTTTATCGATCATGGCGAGGTGTGTAATTTACACAAGAATGGTTTAAACATTATTTTTGTCCTTGTAGAAATTGCTTCAGAAATGGGGATACATGCAGATTCAGCAAGATGATGGTGATTGGGAATATATCGACTGGAGGAGCAAATGGACAAAATCAGATTTGGCTGTCAAAGGAACAGCTGCAGCTGAGCCATTAGGAAATATCGAAAGTGACGAGGACGATGATGAAAACTCTTGGAGCAGCACAGAAAAAGATAAATTTCTTGAAGGTGTGCGCTCTTTTCAAATGAGATTTAATTTGTCAGTAACCGGGGAACTCGATACAAAAACTGTTCAATTAATAACGCATCCGCGCTGCGCAGTTCCTGATAACTTTGAGTACGACAATAATGAAAGAGACCCCGTAATATCTGTATCAAAAGAGAAAAGACTAGTGAAAGGAAGCAGTGCAGATACAGGGGGAAGACATGGGAAGAAATCATTAGCAGCTTTTTTTAAGTCTAAACTGGGCAGATTTTTTGGACATAGGTATAAGAAGAGCAAGACACGATCACCATCATCAATCTATGATGACATGAAAAGGACGAAAACAACGGCAGCTGGAATTATTACAAATACCAGACTAGCACTTTCCACACTTCAGTATGGAACAAGTAAGATCCTTCCCAATAGAACTAATGAAGATCCAAAGGCTGTCACAGAGATCATGGAATTCGTAACCGATGAAACCGTATATCCTGTCACGGATATTATGACACAAGAACTGAACAGTAAAGATACGATTGTAACTGATACGCCAACAACTGAAGTATTCGCACCACAAACAGTTGATGAACAATCCCTGCGAAAGAGACGGAATATTCATGCCGGGCTTCTGCAGAACGTCCTGCGACGATCCAAAAGAACAAACAGCTATGTATGTCGTTCTGGTTACACTACAAGTCGTGCTATAACATGGCGTATACTCAAGAAAAACTCAGCAGATAGTAACCATGCTCCACTAAGTGACTCGACTGACTTTACGCGGGACACCTTGAGAGCAAATGTCTCCGAGGCATTCAGAAGATGGGCTGAAGTAAGTTTGCTGACGTTCAAGGAGAGGAACTCGGGCCCATCTTCAAGTGTCGACATATGGATACAGTTTGTTACAGATGGTTCCAGTAAGTATTGGACATTTAATTTGAATTCTTTGATTACTAATAATAATTTGGATATTATATATAACAAAAGACAAAGACAAAATTTGACAAATAAGACAAATTTGCAACCCTAGCTCACATAATCAGAATGAACGCATGGCATGTTTAAATATACAATACAAACTCAAACTTTTAAATGCTTTCATCGGTTTTATTTTAAATCTTTCTAAAATACAGCAACAATACCCTATGGCTGTAGCTACTATGGGTGTTTCTCTGGATCAGAGATGGCCTTAGGCTTTCACAGCAACGGACGGGCTTACATATATTTCCGCGATGACCCCAGCCATCCTTGGGCCTACCAATCTACCTCGAGTAGCACCAGGGACCTGCTGCTGCTGACGGTTTGCCGTCACGAGATAGTCATACTTTGTCTAACCACGATACCTCTACTTACGATTCTATTATGAGTCCCAATCTATTCACCACCATCGTTCAACTACAAATTAAATTAACAACGCAGCACGTAATGGGGCCTAAAGAATATATACGGTAGGTACTAGAATATTTGTTGGATTCGTGGGCCAACGAATCCCTACGTTCGCTTCAGCTGTAGTGTAGAACACATTTCGTTTGAGTAGACATATTTTCGCTAGTTTAGTTTTAACCGCCTTGTTATGACTCGATGGTGGCCTCATCGAGCCAACACTTCACTGGAAACCAAATAGTGATTCATTCAAAAAAAGATGTTCATTAACCCTACTTGAGTGATAAATGCGCCAAATGCCTCCATATCATATATGGTGGCGTCTTTACCAAATATGGTTGTTCCCAGTCTGAGATTAGATTCAGAATTCCCGGTACGTACTATTCCCCCTGAAAGCGCCTAAACCTCATGCAATTCCATCGGTTATCATACGAGGGTGTAAAGTAAATCAATGGAAGACCGTTCATCGGCATTGTTTTTCAATGAAGTACAGATAAAATTTTCCTCACACCAAATCAAGGATTTAGTTCAAAAGTTATTTGATCCTTCATATTGGATACAAGATGGCTGTGGTTTTGTACAGAAATAAGGAAAAGGAGTAAATTTGTGGCAAATTAGAGAAAAATGAGGC
This sequence comes from Ophioderma brevispina, assembly GCA_023653785.1. Lineage (NCBI taxonomy): Eukaryota > Metazoa > Echinodermata > Ophiuroidea > Amphilepidida > Ophiodermatidae > Ophioderma > Ophioderma brevispina. Next base: position 15,069 of record JAMKCH010065009.1, on the reverse strand, counting down.
GAGTATTTTTAGAATCACTGCTGTTGTTTTTATTTGTCAGTTGATACCAGGAGGCTATAATAATCGTGATACGATACATTCACTTGTGAAGTGTTAAACACTAATTCGTCGGTTCGTCCGAATCTCTGGTAAAGATACACCGTTGGTGTCAGTTTTGGTCATTTTCCGGGACATTTTGTTGAAAATGGATAAAGAAGCAGCCAAAACGTCGAAGTGGCCCTGGCAATCTGATGAATTTTTGAGTATGCCATTTCCCTCAAGGCTTTGGGTGCAAGTATCGGGTGTTTCCGTAAGGTGTATAATGATGCAACTTGGTGTAAGGAAGCGGGTTAGAGTTCTTGACCTGATTAGATGTTTTGGGATATTTCGTTCGGGCAAATTAATGCTTGCGTCGCCTGAACGATGTTTCATGGAGGCACATAGTAGTCCAAATTCCTGTATTCTCGTAGGTCCATCCGTATTCCGTCCGTATTTCGTCCCGTATGTCCGTCCACCTTTTTTAAAATGCCTGCAATCTGCAGGCTAAACGCTATCCCCGATTTCCTTCAAACTTGATAGGATAATAGAGTAGTTGCCGCAATAACATCCTAAATTACGGGATTACAATACTCCGAAATGATTGTGTTAGGGGACCAATCCATTTTTAGATTAAAATAAAACTTCTTATAGATTTAAATTCGAATCACAATCCTTTGGATTTATTTTAAATCCTTGTAATTTAGAGGTATATTGTAGCTTTTTGGCTGCATTATTTGCATATTCATGATTTTAATTAGCTTATTTGCATATTTTTCAGACATTCCGTTTAACCTTTTTTTTTTGAATGCTCTGCTGGCTAAACGCTAATCCCGATTTACTTCAAACTTGATAGGATAATAGTCTAGAGTGAGGTGCCGCAATTTTATGTGTAGGCTTTTGGCTGCATTATTTGCATATTTCATAATATTATTAGCTGTATTTTGGCCGGTCAAAATGACCACCCTTTTCCCCCTCAAAGCTTGGTGTGTAATATCTGGAGTTCTTAAGGTATATGATGTAACTTGGTGAAGGAAGCGGGTAAGAGTTCTTGCCCTGATTATATGCTAGGTCATATTTTCGAGCAAATTACATAACGCAATTAGCTAATTGATATGGCAAATCAGCATAAATCACTATCTTGTTAAAACGGTACATCGCTACAAATTCCTCAATGCACTAAAGCCCTTATGGTGCGCTCTTCTTTGCCATTTGAAAGTTTTCCTTATACATGCTGATTAAGTTTATGCAAATGAGGCTAATTAATATCTGCCTAAAACTGCGTATTGCTAAAATGGTAATCGATAGCAATATTCGCTTTGGCTACATGAAAAAACTACTCACCATACAATCTTGCCGGTCCACATCTGTGGTTCCCGAATCATATGGAGGCGAAGGGTGGGTTGTGTAGGGGGGGCAGGGTGGGGTGTACGTGTTTTGAAGGAGTGGGTGGGGTGGTAAGTGTTGAGGTGGGGTGCGTCGGTATGGCCGCCATCAAAGGCCATAACGTCTTGCCAACAACGCGTTGCGACATTTCGGCAACGCGTTGCAAGAATGTAGCAACGCGTTGCAAGAAATGCCGAAATGTGGCCCGCGTTGTGACGTCTCCCAACGCGTTGCGGCAATACTTATGAACCCTTAATGGCTTGTGGACCTTAGCAACGCGTTGGAAGCTTGCAAGCGTTGTGAACCTCGCACCGCGTTGTGAATGTTTGCAACAACGGTGCAAAGTATCTAGCACGCGTTGTGGGTCCCTATTTTTAGCAATGCGTCACAAAAATCGGTTTTTGATTGGCCCGACGATTGACGAAATGTCGCAACTCGTTGCTACTTTCGCTCAACGCTTGCAGCAAACGATTATGGCCTTTAATGGCTTGCCATAGTCCGGGAGGGGTCGGGGTGGTGTGGATCTGTGGTAATGGTCGGGGTACGGCGTCTAAGGGTTGGGTGCGTCGGGGAAGGGTGTAGTGCATCGGCGCGGGTCAGGGTGACCTCATGTGACCTTGGTGACCTGTGTGACTTCTTGTGACCTTGGGACTTTGTGTGAACCTTTTGGTGACTGTGTGATCTTGGTGATTTTGTGCACCCCATGCGACCTTAGTAACCTCACCTGACCTTGCTGACCTCAACATCACATTTATATCCCATTCACAAATCGGTGTACCGGGGAGCAGTCGGGTGGCATGCAACGGAAGGGGGTGGGTGTGTCGGAGGGGGCAGGTTGGGGTGCGTCGTGGAATGGTGGGGTGGGGTTGGGGTGGGGCGGGTGTTTGTGACCTTGTGTGACCTTGGTGACCCATGTGACCTTTGCGACCCCATGTGACCTTTGTGACCCATGTGACCTTTGCGACCCCATGTGACCTTGGTGACCCATGTGACCTTTGTGACCCATGTGACCTTTGTGACCCATGTGACCTTGGTGACCCATGTGACCTTTGTGACCCATGTGACCTTTGTGACCCATGTGACCTTTGTGACCCATGTGACCTTTGTGACCCTATGCGACCTTTGCGACCCCATGTAAAATCATTTAAAAAAAATACGAAAAATACATTAGCTTGAGGGTCGTAAATGGCCGGGAGCGGATGATGAGGGGGCTTCACTGCGGTGAAAACACAGGGCTTCACCACGGTGAAAACAAACCAGGTAAAGCCCAGGGAATCCCCGTATCGCGGTGAAAACAAGGTGCGCAAAATCAAAAAGTCCTGATCAATACGAAAAATACAATAGGCGAAAAGCAGCTATCAAAATACCAGACCATTCCATTATTACAAAATTAAAGGACCGTTCTTTATTTTTAAAGGGCCATTGCATCAGTTACCAATTAGCCATTCCCTTCAGGGTCATCCCAAACCGGGCTGCAAAGTACCACCGGTCACAACCCACCAACCACAGTTGCAGCAACGAATCCACACGGGCGGTGACCGCTCTTGTTTCCTTCAAATTCCGGGGCAAGTGTTTGTTATTTCGTTTCATTGTAGGCAATGACGCAGGCGTAATTCAAGCTGACAGAAAGTAACATATCTGCAAAAAATTATCAATATAGGTCCTAATGTTAAGAATTTGTACATTACCAATATTCACTGCATTTATCTTTCAAACAATTCTAAATCGGGCCTAGTCTGGGCTGATGATAGTTTTGCAGTCCTGCACAGATTCGCAGGCACTCATCCTGTACTTTTTTGAAAAGAACAAAACAAAGCGTCAATTTTTGGGTTAATATTTTAACCGCACAGGCCCTGCAAAACGCCATTTTTCGTATCCATTTGACTGGTACGCAACGTAAATGGAGTGAAAAATACAGCCTTACATATTCATAGGTAAATCACTACTGGTTATGGGAAAATTCCAACAAACAAACTCGTTATGGCGATCCTCGGATAACAAGGAGTAGCGGTTCTGAATGGCCAGGTATCCCTAGCAATCTCCAAGCTGTGGTTCAGATATTACCCAAAGGATCAAGTCTTAATTTGCTCTACTTCTTCGCCGGTAAGTAATTAACAATTGATCTAATTCTAATGAGATGCTCATATTAAGCTTAGTAAGTAACTAAATACCATGTTTCGTATCTAGCTCTTGGGCGTTTATAAACTTGAGCATGTCAGATGTCATACCAATATCTATATTCAAGCGACCATTGGCACAAGTCTGGAAATTGGGATTCAGATAAGATTCTGGCCGTTTTGCAGTTTTTCAATCCTTCTAAAAATGTCATTGCTTATGTTGACTTTTATGGAGTGTAAAAACTCATTTTAATACCAAAATATCTTCTTCTAACATTTTATCTATTTAAGGTGGACAAAGTTATCTTTATGATCAAACTAACAAGACAGTTCTTCAACAAGGATCTATATCTTCTATGTGGCCAGCTAAAGCAGGATCTTCCACTGCCATACCAAATGACATCAAGGCAGCTTATTATGATAAACGCGATGGCAATGTGTACTTCTTCTCAAGTTCAACGGTACGTTTTTCATATAAGTTTACAAGTGATAAGCGATGATCGACACACGACTGAAACAAGTAGTAACGCAGCACTGAAGCCATTTTACTACATGCTTAGGGGGAAATAGGGTACACTATTGTAAAATAGTGGGTACCTCGGGAAAATAGTGTGCACTATTTGTCCAAAATAAATCATGTAGTATTTGTTTTATTACACCACTCTACTCTAGGGACGAGGTTGTAGGGAGTAGTAAATCCAAAGTTTGAAATATCCTTGTCCCCGCTATAGGGGGGGGGGGGGTTGGAATCACCTTACACTCACAACAATATGTTGCCAAGAGGATTTAGTGGCGCAAAAAAAATAATTGACCGCGCCAAATCATGCCAATCTACGGTTTTCGGCGGTGGGCCTAACCTTTGGGCCACAATACAAGGCAGCATGATAGAAAATGTGCTAAATGGCCGCCATTAGTACTCCAGAGCGACGCCCTTGTAGGCAGATTTCTTTTTATTTCTACCCGTGTAACCAGCTATCCTCACCAGATTTCTTTAAAAACCTGATGGGGTCACGGATTATCCGTCCGGTAGTTCTGGTTACCAGGATATCAGTATAGCAGGCCCCTCAAAAAGAAACCTGACCTGAAAGTACGGAAATGGTCCTAAAAATATCCCTAGGGAAAATACACTTGTTATGTGAATCAGCCAATGAAATAGCATGATTATGTTCATTAATATTAATGAGGTGTATTTTTTTTTTATTATTAAGGGGTATCTTCAAAACTCAACCATCGGTTAACTGCCAATTCATGGCGGTTGAACCGTGTTTCATTAAAAGGCAGGATTAGATGCCACGAACGAGGTGTGTGCTTGTACTTGGAATGTAGAATTATTTTGTTCGTAAATCGATCAAACAAAAGAATTCCACGTGTTGCGTACAAGTATACGCTCCATAGACGAAACAGAATAAAGGGCGAAACTAATGTTGCGTGAAGAGTCAAGTGAATCGAGTGCCCATTCTTTACTGTTGTAGGTGGACTGTGACTGTAATTACTTCTACACCGGTCCAACGGGAAGGAAGCGGGCTAAACCGGCGAATGGTTCAGTTTTGAAACCACTCGTAAAAATATTTACGGATTTCGATTTGAAATTACTTCACTATATTTGATGACTTTCAGATCATTTTGATCTGAAAAATGTTTGGTGTTTGTTAAGATTACTTCTATAAATTACCCTTAAACGGCATTGTCATAATCTGATAGTTATCTTGTTTGAACATAAACAGGTATTATTTGAAAAAGCCTATTTTTTATTTTCTTTCATAACAGGTGTATGCGTACGACTTCGCCAGTAGTAGCAAGGGGTGCTGTAACTCCGTCATGAACATATCCAGCGCCTTTCCGGGACGATACAACAGCTACCCAGCATTAGAGACAAATATTGACCTTGCATATTACTCTATTGCCGACAGAAAATTGTACTTTCTGAAAGGAGAACATTATTGGGAAACTACCTATAACCCAAGCTATAGTTACGTTTATAATAAAGTGTATCTCAAACAGTACAACTGGCATGAGAAATGGCAATACATTTGTGACGTACAATGATAGAAATTCAACATTTTGATATTTTTGTATATTTATAGATACCAGACTGAAATTTGTAAATTTTCTTTAGAAACCCCCCCCAAAAAAATAAATAATAAAAATAAATGCTTTAAAATTTAAACAATTCAAATACGAACCCAAAATAAAAAATTAAAAGTATACAAATAATAAATACAAATACAATAAAAAAAGAAATAAAAATTGCAATGAAAAATAAGAAATAATAAAATTACAAAATTAAAAATAAATAAAATGCAAAAGAACAAAAATAAAGTAAAATACAGGTGCATGAAAATATAGCAGTAAAACAAAAATACTAAAATGATACTAAAAAAAATACTGCAAGTTAAAACTTTAAAGATCCCTTGGTACGGAGCAATCTGACGTTGAGCAAATATGCAAATGAGCTCAATAATATGCACAATTTGTGATGACACAGTGCATGAGTATAATTTGTATCATCACTAGCCACATACCAAGTTTTGTCAAATTTGGACATATCAATCTGGTAGAAGTGCACTTTTTTACTCAACCTAACCATGAAGCTAACCAAATTGACCTAACCAGAATGGAACACACACACACATACAGAAGGAATCAGCTGTCGCAAAATCCGCCATGGCTTTTTAAGCCAGGGAGATAAAAATGATCAATAAAATAATTTGAAATTAAATCTTAACTAGAATTTCGTGGTTCTCGGCTTTCGTGCTCCCTATAAAAACTAGAATTTCGTGGTTCTCGGCTTTCGTGCTTCCTATATTCAAAGAATATAAGCTGCGGGCCGCCCAGCCTATCTTACAACTTGACCTCACATGACCTTTGACCTTTTTCCTCATCAACAAATGATCCCATATTGCACCTATGACTCAAGTTTGAACTTCAACTTTTCAATATAGGTCAATTATACATTTTTAGCCTATTTTATAAACTTGACCTCTGACCTCATCAACATATGCGAGATCCCATGGTGCACATATGGCACAAGATTGGTTCCAATTGAACTTTTCAATTGAGGTCAATTAAAAAAAATAACATTTTAGTGGCACACAAACATGTACACATGCACAACGTATAGCTGGCGGACGACAAAAATCAAGATGATTTACATTTTAATATTTTTGAGAACAAAAATATATTTTTAAAGAAGGAAAACAGATTTAACACTTTATGTTTGTTTCAAATTTCACACCCAACTGGAATTTGAAAGTTATTTTGTAATGTGAAACAGTAAAAAATCAAACACCCAAAAAAAAATAACAATGGCGACATCAATTTTATTGTGTAACGCTTTCTTGTGCCATCTTACATATTCTTGTTTCTATGATTGCCCAACCTAAATTTGAGTAAGAGTAGGTATGTATTGAGGAATAACAAATGTAACATTTTCTGTAAAGCAATACTTTTTATACGATTTTGATGTAATATAAGTAATGTAAGAGTAATTTTAAGTAATTTGTTAGACACGACCACAACCACCCACACAAACACACATATAGAAAAACGTTGCTTTTTATGCACATTGTACTTAATATTCAATGGTCGCAAAGTTGTGACTTTGAGATAAGTGAGCTTTTTGAGATCCTTTCATTATCCTACACTTTTTGTTTATCGGTTTTTACTACATAGTCCCGTAAGAAACTGCTATTTCCAACACTTCAGTGAGTCGGATGGTATGGTGGACTTGGAGGGTCAGTTAGCAAAGGCTTACACTTGGCATGTGTTTGAAATTTCTGTTCGTTTGCAGACAGAAAAAAAGCAATAAGAATTTCTTTGGGAGTAGGCCAACGTAATCATAGCACATTTTTAAGAGGGTGCCCCAAAATACTTAGGCTTATACTTTTTACAAGGTCGCCAATTATTTTATATAAGTTAACTCTACCTGAATTGATCAATTTCCTAAATCAACACCTTTATGTGCAAACAGATGATTTGTAATAAAACCCCCTCCCGAATGGTTTATTCTGTAAACCTAAGATCAGTGTAAAGGTGTTTGGTTGTTGGTTCTGTTTTGTTTGTTTGTTTGTAACAGATATTTAATAATAGGGTCTCTAAAATGTGAAAATTCTCATTTTTGCACTAATGTAAAGCTTTATAGCAAATCATCCCCATGTGAAAGGATAAGAGGATAAATTACTTATAGGTAAAAAAAATATAAAAAAAAAAATAATTTTGCAAAAAATGTCAACTGTTTTATATTGAAATTTAAGCAAATCACATCACCTTTTGTTTTCACTTTCAAGGCATTTCTGTAGCCAAACTACAAGGTAAGGAATCATATGGGGTCTTATCTATATGAAATCAAATACTGATACATAGTGACACAATTTGCGAGTTGCCCCACCACCAAAAATCTCTCGTTGCAACTTTATACTGTTTGCTGATTAAAACTGAGCAGGGTAGTTATAATAAAAGCCAAAATCATAGAATGTCCCTTGTATCCTATATTAGCTGTGTGTTACTATGATAGTGTTTGTGTTGTAAAAATGTTTTTTTTTCATAGGTTTTGGTCAATGATTGAGGCAAAATTTGATATTTTGTTGATTGAACAATTGGGCCGTTCTCATAGTGCACATACTATTATTAGGGCAACAGTTGACGATGATATAAAAATATCAATTTTGTTTACGTAAGTCGGGGGGTGTGACGAGGCGGTTGATCACGAAATGTGCCTTACTTTTTCAGGAATGTAAGAGGGCCTAAAGATCAAAGCCTGAACGGCCTGAAACCAAATTCCTGAATTTGGCAAAATCCTCCAAAACGGGCTGAAAAAAATAAATTGCAAGCCATTTGAGTACGAGAGAGCTGAATTCAGGACTAGAGCTTGATCCCTGCTTTTTTACAAACTATCTTGAAAGTTCTGACATTGATTTCTACTAGATGATACATAATCTTCATGTTTTGTTGCTTTTTTTTGGAAAACAGCATCATAGGTAAATGAACCAAGTGACCAATAAAGGACGCTTTCAGTGCCTGGAAAACGCATTATGGGCGATGTATTTTCAAACCTTGCAAGTACACTTTGTTGTATCTTGTGAACTATGTTCTGGAGGAGACCTAAAATCCCCTTTTCTATCTGTAAGAAAATGCTAACAGTTTAAGGTGCATGTTGAAAAGATGGGGGTGGCTTAAAACATGTTCTCAACCCGATTCGATTTTTGGCTCAATATGCTAATATATTATATATAGGATATTATTTGCATAATGTTCAAATTTTCAGGACTGGTTTTGAACAAGTTATCTAAATTTTGTAAGGCCTATGAAGATGTAAATTGGTAGGAGGAAACGGATTGATGAGGTCTCAACATGATTGGATTTGACCATAAAATATGCAGTGCAAAATGGTACATCAGATACACAAAATTCCTTTGCTAAATGAAATCAGCCTATTATTGGCATGCATCTTCCATAGATTAATTGGGACAAATGTCACATGGGCTGAGTTAAATGGCCTTTTTTATTTTCAAAATCCTTTTGCCACACGTTTCAGGCACACTTGCTCAGAACCACCAACCCAAGCTTCATTTAAAGCAATTATGGCACACTTTTTTGGTAAGAGCGCGCCCCAATTTCAAAATTACATTTGGCACAGTACGTTGGTGATTGTCTAGGAAACTCTACCTGCGACGAGAATGCTAAAAAATGCTTATGTATCATATAATAAGCGATTTTGTAATAATAATTTGGATCCCAGACTGGACTTACTGCAGAGCTGGAATGCTACGTTTATGTCTGTCCCTGATGAAATAGTGCCACCTCGAGAAATAACCTCTACTTGATTTGACCTTAACCAATAAAACAACTAATGGATGAGCGTAGACACGTACATGGCTCTATGTCCCGGCTATTTCACATGGAGGCCGTTTTTCCAGCAGCCGTTGAATTATTATCGGGGGATCCCGATAATAATTATCTAATTACAAAATTCCTTCGTTGTGAGACGCAGCATTTTGTCGAGCTTACCCATTCACAGGTAGGTATACTATCCAGTTTACCAATGCAACCGTGTAAAAATCTCAATTTTGTTGAAAAATTGGGGGCGCTCTCAAAAAAATGTGCTAATATTGCTTTAACGCTTAACTGCATAAGGGGTCCTAGGTAACCCATTTTGTTTTTCAGCCGGCGATTTTTTAACGCTGCAATATATTTGGTTATATTTTTTGTATTCGTCTAACTTTTAGTTGCGCTTGCCAAAAAATCAAATCCATCGTGTCGTTTTTGCGTTAATTAGCATGGGTACCTAGGAGCCCCCCCCCTTATGCACTAACGGAAATACCCATGACAAAAATGAAAATCTTATTAGAGTTACTGTGGATTCTGATTTTCATAATGGCATGCATACACCTAGTGACATAAACACAGTACTAATTAAAATCTTGCTAAGTATAGTAGGCCATTGGAGCCATAATATTTTATATACATCATGTAGCAGTTTACTGTAGGAACCTATGGGTAAATTTATACAAGCACCCGAAAAATATAAATGGCATGAGACATTTATATTTGTGCTTATATGGTAAATATAGTTCATCTCTTACTAATTTAAAGCAATCAGTCACAAGTCTAGGTGAAGCAATGCCGCAGAAATGGCAGGAAAAACCAAAAAAAAAAAAAAAAAAAACAAATTAGTGTCTTTGAATTTTGATGCAAAATTATTTTACAATCAATATTTTGCCCCTAATTTTCTACTGAACGACTTTCTTCGTTTTTACATTCTTTATTGTTGATGTCTTTGAAGCCTTCTAACATGTGGTGGATTTCATCAACAATCCTTTAGGAAAGTGGTTATATTAGGGGGGGTCCCTAGGAACCCCCGTTATGCACTAACGGAAGTGCAAACCCCTTATGCAGTTAAGTGTTAATGAGTGTACACAAATTTGGGGTCAAGGTCTGCAGGAAAATTAAAGGAGCATCATTGTAATTTTTAAAATGATGTACTAGTCAAAGTGTTTCCAATCTAAAACTTGCTCATAGGAACCTGTCCCAAACTTCACATGGATTATATGCAAATTGGGGTCAAAGGTCACATACCAATGAATCGCATTCCTTTGAAATTCTATATTTTTTCTTCTGCTGTAACTGCTAATGATCACAAGACCTATTCTGTAACATTGGGCGATGTTCTTGGATAGACAGCCACTAGTTCTTGCATGCATACCCCAATGGCAATGCAACCCAGGTTACAAGAAAATCAAAAGTACTTCAATCGCTGGATTAATCCCCCATCATATGACGGATACCTCCATATCAAACCGTTTGGCCAGTGATTCTTCAGACGATGTCTTAGGATCATAACTGTTGATTTAATTTGCCTCAGCAGAAGGAATTACAGACTTTGATTTTAAAAAACTTTTAAAAAAATTAAAAACCATACACTTGGTCCAGGTGAGGGCAATTGAATACCTCATTGAAAGAAGGACCCAATTCCATACTGTCTTACCTAGTCCCAGGTCTTACAGGCGACCATAACAATACTTACATTTGTTGATATGAGAAATACTAAATCTTTCTCCAGCACTGGAGCAGAGTGGAATTGGGCTCTTCTTTCACTAAGGTATTCTTTAAAAATAAAAGAGGGTCAATATGGCTGTACATCTTGTCAGCCATTTTCAGTAAGTACCCTACCAGGAAAACTACTCCTAATCACATTAATCCTCCTTATACCCCACTTGTCCGGGCCCTCAGGTGGGCAATGTCGTAAACATTATCATCACAAATATGAGATTAGAGAGTAGAGCGACAAAAAGGGTCTTAAGAAATTATTCTTCTTTAATGCATATTCTAACAACCCACTGAGAATGATTCACGCTTATTAGGTGTGAACGTTTAGCAAGCGAGAATCCTTTCGGTGACAACTGCCATTGGTATTACATCCATTCATATTAAATCACTGCAATATTCTGTCACTTCCGCTTCACTCATAACATTTACTGCAGGTCAACCTAGGTCACTGCAGATCACAGGTTTCAGTACACTGCAGTAAACTGTAACATTTCATTGATGCAGTACCAAAATCACAATATCAGTGCCATGCATTTCAACTTGTGCGATTCCCACAAGGTAAAAAGATTTGGTGATTTTGTGATAAAAAATTCCAAAATTTAGAGAAATATTGACAAGAAAAGTCCACTTTTTTTTTTTTGTATTGAAATGTTCCAAAGGTCAAAAAGACATTTTATGGTGGTTAGGTCACTTTACCACAAAAGGTCCACTTTTTCAAAAAAAGGTCTACTTTTTTCAATTTTGTGCACGGCCCTGATCAAAATGCATTGTAATGCAGGCTTGCGATAGTTTTACGGCACTGCATTGCAGTAAAGGAGGGCACCTGCATTATTGCAAAACAATTTTGATGGGCTGCATTGCAGTACAACACTGCAAAGCAGTAAAGTATAATGGATCTTTATTTAGCATCTTACAATTATTCATAACTTTTATTTTCAATGTTATCCAAGTAGTAGACAATTTCTTTTGTTATAAAATTGTTATAATATATTCTACTTCTTTCTTTAGATACTTGTTTTTCTTTCTTTAGCTACACTAATTCAGTATACTCCATTAGTATACTCCATTGCTTTCATAAACGAATTTTTCAATATTTTTGAAATTGAAAAGTTGTTATATTGCAGAACCTATGAGCAAATTAAGAAGGTATTGTTTAATGTTTTAGCCTCTGCCTGTAATCTATCGTTGCAGGGCGGGCTCCAGGGGGTGGCTGGGGGATGGCAGGGGCGGCGGCCGACCCCATAGAGTTTCAATATTTGAAAAACAGGGTTTTATGTAATGAATTGTGCAAAATGAGGGGGTTTTAACCAAAATGAGTTCAATTTTGTACTGTTTCCGCCCCCCTGATGTTTCGCCCCTCTATGATTTTACCCGGGTGCCGCCCCTGCTATCGTTGTCATATAACACAGGCGACAGCATTATTTAGTAGAACGAGGCACAGCTGAGTGTTTTATGCTAAAATGTTTTTTTTTTAACACTTTAGTCAAAATAAGAACCTATTTTACATATTACTAAATTATTGTAGATTTTGATGCAACCACCCCAGCTTTGAATCAATAGTCTGTTGTTACTCTGTGCATTCGATTGGTCCGAGCAATGCGTATGCGTATCGCGTTGAACGCGCAATGTGCTTTATGCCTCATCTCACACGGCTAAAACCACTGAAATTGCGTAAACATCACAAGTGGTAAGAATATAATTTACGTCTATCATAAAAAAACACTTGTGTATCTATATTTGGCTTACCATGTTGTTATGAAATGTGCATAAATCAGACTACAAAAATAACAACTTACAGCACGATGACTTTCAGCCCTCAGAAATGATGTCATCACTTTTTTCACAGCTACTAGCATGCATACCCCACTCGATGCTTTTGTATGCTCAAAATTTGTAGCGCGAGTTACCATGATCCATGCGTGAAAAGCTAGAACCCTGAGAAGATTGTGAGGGCCGGATAGCCCCCTTTGAGTGATCAAAGGGTCTTACATATAGTATGGTTTTAAAGTTATGGGGAGTGAAGGCCCAGCTGAAAAATCACTCCCCTCCTGCAAGGTCAGAATAAACAAAATCCTCTTTTTTCCTAAGGTTCTGTATCCACCCCAATAATGATTGCTCCTTAGATCTGACGGAAAAGGGTAAACATACATAATCACACAAAAAATACAATGCTAATTGCACAAATTTCAAGAAAAGCGTCTGAAAGTCACACAATGCCATTTTTCACATTACTTATGACCATGACCCATGTATTTGGTTTATCATCATCACAAAATTAATAAAAAAAGACCCATTGCACACATCCATCATTTGACCAGAGTCTAAAAGCATATTTGAGAAATCAACATCTAGAAATCCCACAGCACCACCTCAGAATTCAATATTTTTCTTCCGAGACTTCCACTGATATTGGAAAAATTGAAAATTGTGTCTTAATTGTCTATTTTGCAAAAAGAAGCCGATCTGAGAATCAAACTTCCGACAACTGTTACAAAGTAAGTGTTCCTAACCTCAGTAAAGGTATGTACATACATTATGCATTTGCACACCTGGGTAGGTGTGAACTAAATGAGGTAAAGCACCTTACTCGAGGCCGCTGCCCGCAGCTAGCTCGAACTCACAACCTTTGGAGTATGGGTTTGAGCACTCCAATCCACTGTAAACAAGTGCCCCCCTCCACACCAGCCGACTAGTGAGGGATCACCTGGTAGGTAGGGATTTTTATCCTCTACAATCTTTTAAAATTAAATTATATTACTATATACCTGAAAAAACAATGCTCCTGGACCACATTTTAGTGCTTTAGAAGTACCAGATGTTGATGACTGTGTCCACCCTGAAGATAACATGGGGTATTGAGTATTTTGATGTAGTTTTACTTAATTAGATAAAACTGGGATAGCATTTTTCACTGGAATTTTTGCTTATAAAGTTTTTACTTTTGATCTTTGTTCTTGAAATTTTAGGATAAAACAGTTATTTATCAAAAACCTTATTTTTTCTGTAGTTAAAAGAATTCATTGGCATGAATCTTTCGCATATGTGTATGCGATCTGGGCAAACCTGCCAATGGTGGGAAATTTATATTTTGCTTTTTTACTATCACTGCGAGGTTTGAAATGTTCAGTTTCCATAACTGTTCTTTTTAATACACATGTCAAAGTTACTCACGGCCTTACACAATCGAAAAAAATAAAGTACATATACCAGATTTTAAGCTTTTTTTAAAAAATTCTTTTATTTTTTTCAAAACTGTCCTGTGCGGCATGTGGCGGGTTTTCCAGATCCACCTTAATATTAATAAATATCCCAAAATCAGATTACAGATTGTTTTCAGAGTCTTGCAGTATTCCTTGCAAAAAACTCCAGATTTATTCTACAACTGTAATGACGTTCGTTCGTTCGTGCCTGCAATCCAAAATTAACAGTGGCAAGATCCGTCTTTAACCAGCCGATATTTTCATCATCCAGGTTGATCACGCCCGGAATTCCTCTTGGGGACTTATAGACCTCACATTCATCAAAGACGTGGCTAATGGTCTGTGACTCTCCACAATCGCAGTTTGGTAAAGTTCTACTCCATCTTGTGAAGGAAGTTCTTTGTATGACCAACGCCAGTTCGAGTCTGTGAGAGGTTGACCCATATTTTCCTATCAAGGTCACAGCCTTTAGGGCTGTAACACATTAAAAAGCTACCATCTTTATTCTGTGCTATATTTACAAATCCACTCGCATACCGAAACAAGCCAGCGAAATATATCAATGTGACTTCATAGGTCTGCACAAGCCGCATCCTTGTGAACTTCGTGGAGCACACAAGGATACGAGTGAAGTTCAAGGCTTGTGGCAGAATGATAACGTAATAATAAACATGTCAACTTCCTTAATTGCCTTACACTATGAAAATTAAGAATGAAAATAGTGTTTTCTTTGGAAAGAATACTCCAATGCCCACGAACCCTCTGGTTGTCTTGGTTTCATTATTAGTGCTGATATATTCATGCAA
>JAMKCH010065006.1:0-19945 GCA_023653785.1 Ophioderma brevispina | reverse complement strand
CCTGTCATCTTTTGTCCAGACCCAAATGCGCAATGACATGAAAGATTATACTTTTTCTTTGACATTTCTTGTTTTGTGTAAAGGTTCTAGAAATATATATACTACCTTCACTCATTTACAATGGACTAAGCTAAGACGATTACACCTGACCGTGTTGCACCTGACAACACACATTCCAAATGGTAAACCCCTTGGAACGCGCATTAAAGGATTTAGCAATGAAATCCCCAATTTGCATGTGTTGCATACCAAAATAAAACCAAAGAGTAAAAATAAAATAAAGAAAAACAAAAGTGAAGGAATTAAATGATTAATAGCGCAAAACAAATGCCACCCAATGGTATGGCCAAAATGCCTTTGGAAAAAGCAACGATTCAGGCAACTTAGCCGATGACAACTTGTGCTAGCAACACTGCTAACAATTCGCTGTCTCTGTGATTTACGTGCGGTAATGTTTGTTTTAATTTTCTTCTGCCAGGTACGAATATTAATCCTGAATTGACTCAAACCTCATGCAGTGGTACTCAGTTCTTTATTGTGGTGTAACAACAGCCTCATCTATTGTTTACCCTTCTCAGCTATTACTGATACTGTCTGTTGAGCTCAAGAGTCTCATATTTCACTAAAGTGTGGTCAGTGATAACATAACGCTACCTGCACCACACGACGTGATAGTGGCATTCTCTGCTTGCACTATATGAGACTAGTCACTAACCTAAAGGTAGCTATGTAACAGTTTTTTCTGATGTGGGTTGGGTCAGATTGCAAAATTTTGCTTGAACAACTTAAACTGTAGAATGACTTTTATAACCAATTTATATCCAAAATAATACTTCCCATGTTTAATATACAATTGTGTTACAGAATTACATTGTTGTATTGTCTCTTTTTAACACGATAGCATGGACTATTTCATTGAAGCAGACAATAATTTTCATGATTGGTAAACAAGGAGAACTTTTTGTACAGCATGTATGACAGGTTATTACTACACAATAGTAATTTGGTCTTTGCACTAGATAAAAAGTTCCCTTGTAAAAGGAAGTATGGTAACTGAAGCTTGGTGTCCAGCAATTTGATTCTAACTTCAAAATAATACCAATGTATCAGAAAAAGTAACATGATACTGAATGTCTTTTGTTTTCACAAGAAAGGTTGGTCATTATGATTGAGCCTTGCATAGTATTTATTAAAATAAGTGTTACAAAACTCAATTTGTTGTTTCATTTCACAAATTTGGCACTAAAATGCAGAAATTTCCTTTTTAAGACTCGTCTTGTTTAGAATAAAAACACACACCCAGATCCCCGAAAAAACGATCATGTTGTATAATAAATGTTTATAAATGTGATTGATGAATTAAATATTGATTGGAATATGAAAGAAACAAGAAAACAAAACAACACCAACGCAAACTAGGAAATTGCTGTTAGATACAAAGGAAGCAAATATTTTGCCTAACCCATCAGATTGTTATCGTGTTACGCACTTTTTGAAATTGAGTAATACACATCATGGTGATCATCAACGATAAGTTATATTTGTGTTTTACAAGGATCATTTTACTGAAAATTGTGAGTACTTTGGTATAAATAACGTTCGAGACCCACTGTCTTCCTGAGTCACTGATCTCTAATGCAATGGATTTGAAGTCACTGACGGCCATATTAGCAATCCCAACAGAGCCCAAGTAGGAGGTTAATAAGCTCCGGTCATTTACACAAAATGGGTTCCCATTGAAATGTGTCTATAATAAACGACATAACAGAATATAAAATCAAGCCAGTAAGCTCAATGTATTTAAATTTGCGCGCATGGAATGACATAAACGGGCACCGAGATGCAACTTCTGTTAAACAGGTGTCTCTGGAATGCTATTGTATTGGGTATACTAAGGTGTCCGCCGGTTGCTTCGCTCAACTACATGCAGTTACTGTTTGGTAGCCAATCCATTGTATAGAGGCCAGTGGTCCTGAACGTCACCAGACGTAATAATTCTCCCTTGACAACAAGAATGTTGGGAACGTGGCGATAAAATAAGTGATGTATAATACAAATGCGAAGGAAATGAGAAATGGATAAAAACTGGATCTACAGCAGTTTTAAATACCGGATTGTTACTCACGAAAACAAAACCCCACATTTTGTTTCAAATATGATATAACATTCGTTATTCTGTATTTTGGACATTTTCTGGTTATTTTCGCCAATTCAGCTTTTTGGTAACTTTTACAAAATAAAATAATATAAAAACCTAAATATGTGCCTTGGAGATATACGATTTCATTGCTAAGCTCCTTTAAGATTTTTCAAATAAATGAGATATATGTTTAAATACAACAACCGTATTCACTTTAACTGCATATTCCTGTCAATTCTGAGGTCATCATTTCGTCATGCACATGTTGAGGCCACTTTACTACTGATGCACTTTGATAATCACTAATCGGTAAATTCATTGGGATGCGTAGAAACAGGGTGGATATCCCCGCATTCACATTGAGTATACACAGGCATAAATAAACTATGCTGTGAAGATAAAAACTCATGTGAAGAAGTTTTGAAAATTGAAAAATTCGTGCTTACACAACCTTTGAGACACCCTTATGAGGAACGTCGTGGTTCAATTACAATGTATGTGTGCGGGGTTTTTTTTTTTTTGTTTAGTATGAATGGTGACGTTGTAGTGAACCTTTTGTAACAATAAGAGAGATAGTCTGTAAAATGTCTGCATTTTCATTATTGTCTTGTTGGAAATATTGAGAAAAAGGGCAATATTTTATGTTTTGACAGTGAATGATCATTCCCATCTGAAAGGCTTCTGAAGTGTAATTAGCGGTTAACTGTGTTTTTAAGTTTCCCGTGTGCTTTGACAAAATTCAATGCACACACGCTCAGTTTTGACGACGGATATGGTAGCCCCTAGCCATGCACAACCTCATCGTTATAATATGGCATCATAAAATTGTTTTCTTAAATCAGATTAAAGTTGCAACAGGTCTCTACATTTTCAGTCAAATTCAAGCGAGTGAATATTTCATGCTTTTGAGTACTTAACTATTGCAAAGAGTTAAAACGTGGGATAGCTCATAACGATTTTGTTAAAAAGTACTGGTATGTTAACAAAACTTATTAGTTGTATGCTGGCCTGTATGTGCTTGAAATTGAATCGTTTTACTGCTATTTTAGTAAATAAGCGAAATGTATATTTTTTGACGGTGTTTGATGGAAGCTAAATATTATATACACAACCTTTTGTCACGAGTCTTCTTTCCAATTGCAGTTCATAAATTTATTTCGATGGATTATCATCGCACAATAGTAATTATGACCCCAAACAATCTATTCTCCCCGAATAGCCAAACCTGGATATGTGTCCATTTTGACATTTTTCGAATCAGAGTTGTGAGCTTACATTCCACTTGAAAAAGCATAAGTACCATGAACCTGACGATTAACAATTCCAGATTTCCAAATACTGCTTATACTTGATTTTCTTTATTTTTTAGGCTAAATCACACTTTAAACTCGTCTATCGCAAAAGCAATTTTGGATAGCCAGTTCTCACTCTAAGGTGACGAGATATATATCACTATCCTATCATATCTTAACATATTTTACTTCTTAACATTAAGTGACCAAGGTTTCATCCCGGGTGCCCAGGGGGGGGGGGGGGTTGTTCCATGGGCCCCCCTGTCGCTGATTTGCCCTTCCGTTTGTATTTCATTGTTCTGAGCTACACGAAAATTAACATATGCTTTGGAATCCTTAACACGTAAGTACCAAGGGGGTTTTTAAACTCCCGTTGGTGCCCCAGGGGGGGGGGCGGGGGGGGGGGGGGGGTTCCATTGGACCCCCCTAAGGAAACCACTTTCCCGATGGAGTTTTTGACAAAATTTATACCACATGTGAAGTCAAAGAAAACCCCAATCAGCATAAAATGAAATTGTTATTTGCGCAAATTAAGGGCAAAACCTTGTTTGCAAAACACGCGAAAAATTGGCAAAAGACGAAAATCAAATGAAGCTTTGCCTTACATCAAACTTTTTGAAAATTATTTTTTGTTTGATATCTCTCTATAGACTCAAATAACATATATTTAAACACAAAACTTGCATTTTCTGGCTCCTGTTTTTTTACGGGGGTTGCAAATACCACGTCATTTTCCCATAGACTTTGTACAGTAACGGTTTAGCAACGTCCATATGAAATTTTTGTGGTCACAGCACATAAAGGGTATTTTTTTTCACTGTTACTATAATGTTTACTTAATATGTATTTATGAACAAAATCAGCAAAAAAAATTTGGGTTGGGTTCTTTGATTTTTATAAATATCTCAGATGACCTCGTTAGTGCCCAAGGGGGTGGGGGTTCCATGGGACCCTCCCTAATTAATCATTAACGGCTTGGCCTATTTATTATTTGGTATGAACGAGCGCATTTAAAATTCAGACATTACAACAATTCGGGCGCAAAATCCCACGCGGCACGTGTAAATGACTTTGTAATTTTTGAAAGTTGCACATTACTAAAAATAACCGTTTGGAAAAAGAATATTTTTTCAATTTGAAATATTGGGTTAATGTTTTACGGGCTCCTGGAGCCCCCTTCATTCACTTAGAGTTAAAGTAACCCTTGCTCATTTCAAACGATAGACTACGATTATAACTGGGATAACTCCTTCCTGCACATTCCATGACCAATAAACAGCTTATAACATCGTGTGATTAAAATTGGGTTAATCAAGTTATCACTGACTCTTTCTAGCCTTTCATTTTCCTGAGTCCAATAGCTAGGAATCCGTGCTCCCATCTTTTTACTGACGTTATTGTTATGATCTCTCGTGGACGTCAAGGTCAGAAATTACCCTTTAAACACAAAGAATGAGCCTTGTGCACACATGATATTACTTTTAATACAATAACACTGATTTATTGTGAATTTGTCAATTGCTTGGTTCACGAATTTGTAATGTTCAAAACACAAATACATTGCATTATAATTATTAATGCATATATCATTCCCTTATGATACGGACCTTAACAAGGTCCAAATTCAAGAAGCTTGGCATTTCAACGCTGATATATCCCCACAGCAAAACTCCCGAGTCCCAAAAGGACTGTAACGTATACGCAAAGTCATATAAATCCAGCGGTATATAATCCCGGGTATCTCTTCAAGATAAGGTTCAAACCTCCTGAAGATATCTTTGGTCTGGAGAAGCTACAAACGACTGTCCTGTTTCCTACGCAGGGGAGGGGTGGTGCGGGGATCGCACCCCCCAAAAAATCCAGAAAAGGGGCAAAAGGTCCCTTTTGCTGAATTTTTTTGCATACAAGTCCCAAAATTTTAAAAGAAATTTTGACAAGCAAGTCATCCACATTTTGGTGATGAGATGTTTCAAATATCCCAAACAAGGCCATTGTAGGGAGGAGGCCCACTTTTACCAGACAGTTATTTTTTTCTGTAGTTAGGTTTCCCCACCCAAAACATAACTTTACATTTACAAGCATCATCATGGTGCAATAAACACAGCCTAATATTGTCCTAATTGGATCACACACAATGCCATCATATGCATTGCATCTTCTTACGTCAATGACTCATGTACTAATCAGGGGAACTATCCATTTTTGCAAGACCATCCTCTCAATATAGCACTAGGGGAGGCATCATTTTTCTCTTCCATATAAAACAAAGTATTTTTCCTGTGAGAAACTTTTTTCAGTAAAATAGAAAAAAAAAAAAAGAAATTAACAAATCAATAATATTTTTTGTTAATCCAATTCACCAAATGGAGAAACACTTGCATTTTCTCCTAAACTATACTGTTCAGTAGACCGAACAAACCTGTACAATTCACTTAGTGGCAATGGTGCATTTTCTATATCTGTATATATCTTCTGGATTCAAGTGGCAAGTTATCTTTAATCACTCTTTCAATCCCCGTATGTATGGAACCAGTGACATTCGAATCAAACAGTTTTAGCACAGCACTATAGAAAATCTGGAATGTTTAAAAGACACGAATTTGACAGGATTAATGTTAGTCAGACTCCGATCATATTAGCCTTTTTTATAATACCGTCATGATGTTTTAATTTATTTTAGGAAAACTAAAACCAAATTCGTCAACATTGTACGATGCTAAAACGCAATAGGTTAAGCATCCCTAAACAATACGCCGTACCCAGTGGTCTGGGACCTTCCATGTATTATGTTGCCCCATGGCTACGGTTAAGGGTTATAGTCTAGAACCTTCATGGGACCGTAAAGCTGATTAATTGACATCATATTTTTTGCTGAAAATGATAGATTAGGGTTTGTAAATAAGAATCTGCCCTGGGTGGCACCTGAACATCCTTGAGCATTTTGAGAAATCAAGAATGGCGTCGCCATAATATATTATCTATCAACCCTATATTCAACTATGGAGTTACTAGATATACTATTAGGAGCCAATGAATAAGTGTATGGCCTTGTAACATTAATCATACTTCACATTCAAAATGGGAAGCCCATCCAATAGATTTTAAAATATGGCCATATACAGCAAATCCTTTCGATAAAAATAGACGCGAGGTACTTAGGTTATGTTGCTAGAAACATTATATGTATTTCTGATAATTTTTAAAATTGTAACATGGCGTCAATCAAGATGGTCAGCCAACCCGTAACCATCTTCAAAAATACTTGGGGGTAACAAATTATAAGTATTACGCCTTCAAACGAATCATGTGTCACTTACATTAGAAACTACCTTTGATCCTGAACCATTTACAACAGACTTTCAATTTGTTTTAATGCGCTCAAAATCGAAATAACACTAATATGGTGCAAAGTTGTCAAAAATACCATAGGATTACATTTTTTTTCAGCATATATTGGCACCTCATTTATAATTTTAACCCATTTTTATATTGATCCGGATTACCGGGTTTCACTTGGTTATGATCATAGGTACTTTCTAATTGTTTCATGACAAATAATTTATACTTGAAGGTAATATTAGACATTTGTGTTCAGTATTTTTTGAAGATATTCACGTTTTGGCTGCCATATTGATTGACGTCAGTTAAACTTTAAAAGTATCAGAAATACATTTATTGGTCTAACAACAGAATCAGTACTTCATGTTTATTTTTTTATCGCAGGTATTTTTCTGTTATATGGCATATTTTTTAAATTATTGATTTGGCTTCCATTTTTAATTTGGAGTAGACTCAATGTTGCAAGTGCCATGGCTTTGTTCATTGGGTCCTACTGAGTATATCTAGTAACGTCCATAGTTTTGATAATCTGGGTTTAGATAATTATCTTTATGGCGACGCCATCCTTGGATTTCCGCAAAATGTGCTCAAGATGCCCAGTGGCACCTGCAAGATTCTTATTCTACACACCCTTATCTATCATTTTCATCAGATAAAAATTGTGTCCATACTCAATTTTACGGTCAGGCCTTAAGTGGGACCATGGCTACCTGACTATTCCTACTGTTCACTCATCAGTGACATGCGCAGGATCTTTTGAATGGAAAGGGGGAGGGGGTGTTTTTTTTTTGGTACCATATAACGCCTTTCCCCACTCCAAACATGAATCACTCTTAAAACTGAAATCCAACCGCAATCAAATATCAATTTAATATATTGTTTTAAATCATATGTTAAATTCGTCGTTAGCTTTTTTCGTACTTGATTCACGCTGTCAGTTAACATCTTCAATTTATATTCCTTATGTCTGGGTTAAGAGGCTCACCCAATAGGTAATACGAGGGGAAGGAAAGCCTTCAAGAGCCTCATAGTTGTACCACCGTGTCCCTAACATCGTCCATAGCTCACCGGATTACTGGCAAACCGCCAGAGAGCATTGGTTTAAAAATACTGGATTGTAGTAATTCAATTGCCTGACTTCAATGCTACGATATTAAAAGATTCCACTGTGAGATTACGAGTCACCTGCCCTTCAATCGGTTGAACCCGCGCTGTATCTAGGGCCATCGGGTATGTTATCATTGGTATTGTAACTGTCCTACATTGATTTATAATTCTTTCAACTCAGGAAATTATGAAGAAATCATTTGCCGAACACGAAAAGGGTCTAAAAATAATAGAGACCGCGAACCGAAGCATTATCCGGTGTATGGAAAGAAATCTGGTCGCCATGTCCGCTCCATAAACAGCAACGGACTATAAAGCGTTAAAACTAATGTTGCGTGCCGGGTCAACTGAATCGGTTGCTCTATTCTCTCCATTGTAGGTGGACTATGGTCCGACGGACCATATTCCCTGGCAAAATGGTATAAAAATATATTGATTTGTGAGAGCGTATTGAGATCACGATATATAATCCGATATAATTACGTTTCTACGTAAGGTTAATTCGAAAGAAAAAGGAAAGAAAACAGCGCATGTACCCACTGCAAAAAAGAACTGTTTTGTCTTTCCCGCTTCAAAGTTTTCTCCCTTTTGTGATGGCGAATTCGCTCTTGTGTGGCGTTCATGTTTTGGTGCTTTTGCGGCTCAGCCAATCCGCGTTCGCCCGGTTCTTGATTCTTAGCATCCATTTTGTTCCGGCAAACCCCTCACACTGCTTTTCGATCTAGTCGGAGTCGGTCGGATGGGAGATGGGATTCCATGCTCTGACTAAAAAATATTTTTGCGTGACAGAATCTGGAAAAATTACGAATTTTGAAAAATTATTAGTATTTCCTTGACAAGGTAGGAAATTTAATCGTCTTTTCTGTGAAAATTGGATTCAAATTCGGGACAATGCCTGGAAATCGTAGCGCGGAAGGGTAGGAATCGAGATCGGCACGGAGGCGAATTTAAGTGGATGTGTTGTAATGAATGAAGTTGCAAACAAGATCGCAGCTGAGCGGTACGAGAATTAACAGCGAGAGGGGACCCACGACGGGCAAATGATCCGGGTCAGTAAGCGTCAGGTTCAGGATTGAATATCCAGGCTAATCAACGCTCTCGGAATAACAATGATACCTCTCAAAATGGCCGTTCTAAAACCAAGGAAAATACGTTCCGTGGAAATCCAGCACATTCGGCGAATCAGATCGTGCAACCACAACAACAACAACAACAATTCAACGTCCCAACCCAAGCACAAAGCTCTACCGACAGCTTGGCGTCCAGGTTCCGTCTTCCCAGGCCCGCAGGTAAAACAATCAACAAGCAAAATACGTAGTCAACCCAGGCAGGCACTTCATCCCTTTGAATACGGGCAAGATGGTGGCGTGAGTGTTAAACCAAGCCACTCAACAACAAAAACCGACGCCGGTGGTGTGTCCGAGACCCACAAGCAATGCAACTTCAGCGCCATGGCGCCCGGCTATGTCAACTATTCCAAGCTAATCAACATCAACAGAACATTGCCGGTAGTGTGAACTACAATCAAGCTTTGGGTGGGGGGTGGTGCTGGTGTTGTGTCGCAAAGTAAGGCAGGTGAGGCCGCGCAAAGCATCCAGCTTATTGCAAGGGCTACTGGGAGCCATTTTCTCAAAAAGATTTTGTACTCTAATACACGCTTTTCAGTATTAGGTCAGCAATCAATTAACCCAATAGCAATAAATTCGGGGTCTTCTTTCAACAAATTCCAAATCCAGGTTTTTGTTGGATTCTGTTCAACAAATTTCATGTCATCAATTTGCAGTCCACTTTCAGAGGGTTTACTCAGTATCAATAAAGGGTAAAATTGTGAATGGGGAGTATATTGATTTTGGTTTATTGCTTGATGATACTGATGTCAGTAGGGGTGATGATTCTAGTACAATGAAATTATCTGTGTGGGAAGGGTTGTATTGTTTGGGCAACCACATAAGCGCAAGGGAAGCAGATTACAAACCAATTCATATTGGACACCTCTGCCTTTCTGGTTTTTGCTTCATTCTATTGACGTGGCATTCCCACCGTGTTCAAGAAATTCAGAAGTATGCGCATGTTATTCGCACGGCTGCTTCCACGCTTTGGTGGGTGGGGATGGCGGTTTCTGATATTACAATTTAGATGAGACAGCAGAAACATCCAGAAAGGTCGTGGGCCCTACTTGATGGTGAATTATGGGCATGTATGTGGCATCCACCAGTTCACAGAGGATTTGGTTCAAGGTTTGGTCAAGTTTGGGCGGAACCCAGTCCAAATTCGTATGGGTTCGGCCAGGGCAGTCAAAGAAGAGGTCGTGGGTAGCTTCAGCCAGTCAGCCCCCCTTTGGAAAAGCGTTAATCAAAGGTTTTGGGCTTTGGACTTCAACAAGTCAGGATGCTAACAAGGTGCACAGTGTGGGTTCAAGCATAAATGTGCCAAGTGTGGGAAAATCAGGACATGGTGCACAAAAACTGAAGAAAGGAGATAAGCCAGAGTAAATGCATGGGTGTTAATTGCTTAGGGGGGTCTTTGTGCCTTTGTTCTAAATACGCATCACCGATTATCTTGGTTCACTTTACCTCTTTTTAGATAGGTACCTTAATAAATCTGCGGCAGGTCTGCTGAGTGATGGTTTTTCACACGGGTTTAAATTGGGGTATTTAGGTGACGTTTGGCTCGGGACTCCCCTCATTTGAAGTCGTCCGGGAAAAATTGCCCGGATTTAAAGCCAGTGGAAAAAATTAGAAAACGAATTAGTTGGGCAGGATGGCAGGCCCCTTGAGGTTAGACCTTATTCAAACCCTTATGTGTCACCGATTGGTCTTGTTCCAAAGTCCGTCCCCGGTAAAATTCAGGCTAATCCGCATCTTTCTTTCCCAGAAGGGGGGGCTCCATTAAATGGTGGTCTGATAAGTCTATGTGTCGGTAACATTATTCACACTTTGATGAGGCTGTTGTATCTTGGAATCGGGGTAGAAGGGTGTGCACTCATGGCTAAGGCGGACAAGACGTCCGCTTTAGATTGTTACTGTTCATCCTCAGGATTTTCATGTTAGGCATTAATGTTAGGGGTAAAATTTTTGTTGACAAGGCTCTTTCTCCTATGGGGGGTTCTTGCTACGCGGCACTCTTGAGACTTCTCGACTTTCCTAGAAATGGGCCGTCCACAGAGCAGCAAAAAAACACTGACAGGGTCCTTTCGTCACTATATGGATGATTCTTCTTGAGAATACAACGGAGTCTAGTGTTCATTCATGCAGTCGCCTTGTTCTTATTTTTAAGCAGGTCTGTAGTGATCGGAGTTCCGTTAGCTCCAGAAAAGACAGTGGGCCCAACTCCAAAATCACCTTTTTAGGTCTTGAAATATGATTCAGAGCGCACCAAGTTATTTTCCAATACCTTAAGTAAAATTGAATCGATTATTGCTAAGGTCCAAGAGGCAATCAACTCGTCGCATCTCTCTTAAAATGTATTCGTCATTATTGGGTCATTATCATTTGGCTGTAAAGCTGTTTCGCCAGGCAGCGGCCTTTATTAGGCGTTTGATTGACCTTACGTGTGGAGTCAAAAAACCTTGGCATAAGATTAAAATTTCGCTGGACGTTAAGTGATTGCCGATGTGGGATGATTTTCTAAGGAATTTCAATGGCATTTTTCAATTCTTCCAGCGCGTACTGAGTTTGGAGGGGACATCTACAGTTTTTACAGATGCCAGTGGTTTTGGTTTTTGGTGGTTTTCGGGGCCAATGGTTCAAGGACCCTGGCCAGATCTGTGGAAGAAATTTTCAATGCTTGAGGGAATTCTTTCCGATTGTGGTTTCTATTGTTTTGTGGGGAACTCTTGCTAGTGGGACAGCGTTATCTGCGTTCGGACACTGAGAGTGTTGTTGTCCATATTCAATAGGCAAACTTCAAAGGTGTCCAAAGATAATGAAGTTATTGCGTTTTCGTGTTGCAATGCCTTAAAAAATAATGTTGTCAATTGTGCATCACATATTGCGGGGAAGGACAATAATTATCGAGATCTGCCCTTTCCCGCTTCAGATGAGGCGTTTGCAGAGATGCAGTTCCGAAGGCAAATGGAGGGGATACCAGTTGGCCGCAATCTGGAAACCTTTGATAGCAGAAGCACGTATAAGATTGTTAAGAGCGTTTCATTGGCTGAAGTCCGTGGAACTCTTATTGCCAGGGGCGTAGAAAATTTATTATTTCAGAAATCATGGGATTTAGGTTCACAATGGCCGGTTTCATCATTGATATTGCGCCTTTATTTCTTTCTCTCAATTGAAGGGTGGGCCCCATCATCAATTTCTTCGTGCACTTTCAGCAATTGCATTCGTCCATAAGATGAACGGCCTGGATAGATCCACGCGCAATCTTTATTGTCACCAAATTGAAAGGCGGGTTGTAGGCGGCTTGGGCGAGCTCATTCGGATTAGTAGGCGTCCAATAAACCTTTTCAGTGTTGCAACGGTTGATGGAAATGCTTGCCACAGATTTGTAAATCTTCATATGAAGCATGCATTATTTCGTGCCGCCTTTTCTTGGCCCCTTTTGCATTTTTGCGTGTTAGTGAGTTTGCTTTGTCACCAGTAGGACTAGTGAGGCATCTCATGTTCTTATCTATTGGTGACATTTCAATTGGCTCTGATAAATTCCTTCCTGTCTTAGTCATTAGGTTTCAAAGACTGATCAATGTGGCAGATCATCAACTTGGTAATTGAAAAAAGCTTCTGATATTGCTTTGTGTCCTGTAACAGCCATGTCCAATTATTGAGTTGTCAGGCCACCAGTGGTGGGACCACGTTGCCCATTTGATGGAGGACCACTGACAAGTTTTCAATTTGGCCACATTGTGAAGGGATTAAAACTTTAGGGCTCCCATTCTGATGATTTTCCTCCCACCGCTCAGGCATTGGGGCAGCTACTTCTGCAGCTTTGTGTGGGTGTCTGAAATGATATTTGAAAAAAATGGGGGAGATGGGGGGTTCCTGCAGTTAAGCGTTACATTAGGCCAAATCAATTAGCTTCCTTCATTAAAGTTATTGATACCTCAGCTTTGGTTGTGTCATATGCTTTTTAAGTAATTCTATCCAGTTCCAGTTGTTGCTTCATGCCCATTTATGTTTCTCACAGGTTACATTACTTGGGAAGTTGACGCTGGCGATTTAGCCCGTTCATAATTCCCATGTTAATTCATTTTTTACAGGAGTCCATCGCCTTCATATGCATTAACAATACATGTTCCTTACAGGTAGTTTACTTGCAGCCACGTGCTGAGAAAGGTTTTTTCAGCATCATATACATGTTTGTTTTTGTATGTTACATATTTGTATTTGTTCAGAAACTCTGTTTGCTGCTTTTTCTTTTTGGTTCTTTTCAGGGCCAATGAGAACCTGGATAATTGGCGAAAGCATTGTTTGTTGCAGCAGGGAAATATGTGGAGCGCAAATCAGAGGTGCTGCACGTGTGCTTTGGAAAGGGTATCCTGGTCGTCGATTGATAGGGTTAGGAATTAGAGTAGTCAGTAATTGCACAAGTTTCAATTCCAAACTTCAATTTGTCCTACATGTGCGGAACTTGTGATATTTTGTTTACACACTGGGTGTATCAGGGCTCGATTGTGTGAAACTTTGCATGCTATTCGGAATATTGTACGGGTACAAGATAATTGGTCTGCTATTTGCCTCGGTCAGTTCTACCAGGTGACTGAACATAGTAAGGGTTGCGGGTAGTTAAGAGGTGCCTCGAGTGATTATTAATAAATATGCTCATCAGGGTGTGTAGGAGATTGGCACTGCCCATGAATCAAGGGAATTCCCGTCTATTCAATCCGAGCGATAACTCTGTATTTTGCAGGGATGGTCTCCACTTGAGTGAAAGGGGCTCGAATCTTCAGGGAGCACATGGGGGATGCCCTTACTTTTTTCATCAGAATCCATCGCCTGCCGCTACCGCCACAGAAATAGTTTGTGCTTCTCGGGGGTGGGGGGGCGTGGTTAGCAAGTATCCTTTCAGGATACTTGGTTTGGTTTTTTGCGGATGTTGTCGCAAATTAACAGCATAAGCCCAAATTCAGATTTCTCTCCCCATAATGAGGTATGTAGTGTACAGAGAATGGTTTTAGATGGCTTTTCATCGGGCTCAATTTAAATAAATATAATTATTCCTTGCATGTAGCAGGTTGTTCTAGATGGACTTTGCAATCAAACTTCATTGAATTTACTAAATATTAAATTTCTCTATCCGTGCATGTGTAGCATATATTTCAGTTTGGAGCTTAGGCTGTCATAATTGGGTTCACATTTGATACACATCTTGAGAAAAGTGCATTCGCTGGATTCGTTAGGTACACACCATAACTCACTTTACACGTAGTCTATGGGAAAAATGGCACTTTGAGCATGTTTCTTTCAACATTTAAAACTCTCACAGAGGCAAATACAAAACCTCACCCCAACGTACAAGCTGAATCACCAAATAACCAAATTTTGAACATATGATGACCGGAAAAAACTTTTTAGTACGATTCACCAAACTTGCCCGATGGCAGACCGGCAACCCAAGATTCTACATAGTCGCCAAAGCTAGTAATTTGCAAATCGATGTGAAATTGATGCCCGCTGAGTAAATCTTTCATCAAATTCACTGTCCAATTGCTGCTTAGTTTGAGAAAACCATACCGAGTCTACCAATATCAATCATGATATTTCATTCATCACTTTCTTAATATAAGCTAGTGCATTTTTCAGACATTTTCAAGCACTTTTCCAGATGCCATGCAAGAAAGTAGTCCATCCAAGATTTTTGATCCTTACGGGACGGCAGCCCGGTTAGTGGTCTATAACCGTTAGCATTAGTTGTTCTTTAGAAATATAAAAGTTTCTCTGAAACTATAACCTTTTAACTATCAAAACTCGACCTCTGTCGCAAGAACAAAGAAACCATCCACAAAGAATGTGTCTTGGAGAATGGTGTTGTCTAATGACAACTACAACAGTAAAATCCGTAGAAAAAATTCACAATTAGTACAAAATTTTCAATCGGCCATAATCGATCAATATGTGTCCTTTTGGAAAGATGCTTTTTTCGGTGTGTGGAAACCTACCGAAATGCAACTTTCAGATATGTTTCAATAAAGTGTATGGTTTACTCTTTTCTGTTCGTGAAATAGGGCACTTCGAGGGTTCACTTTTTGTAGACCATCCTGTACTTTGTTTGGAAAACCTAAGCACCAATGTCGGCTAATTAATATTAGTTTTACTTGAAATCTTACGCCTCTACATATCCACTCATTTTTGCGCTATATTGTATTGATGCCAGATATTGTCATGCTCCCAAATCAACACAAGTTAGTGTTAAAAATGAATGGTCACTTATCACCTTTAAAAGCTACAGGAGACGACAAATACTTGATGGACCCATTTAATAATGAGTTTTCAAATGTATAATTTCTCTCACGTGTCCATAAATACCAATTCCAATGCAGTGTTTTAAAGTTCGACGGTTGAGTAACTCTTATAACATACCATAGAGGTTATATCCTGTGACGCAATTTCGTATCGATCGGCGATTCTTCACCATGGCCTTACGGTACTGTTTATCACTAACTTTAGTATCTGACGATCTGCAGACCGGGAGAGCCAGATTCTAGCGAGAGTGCCTTATTTTTCATCTTGTTTTAAAAACCATCTTCTCTGATAAAAGTAAGTTACATCACAGGATGAATCTTAGGATTAATGTTATTCCATGTTAATTTCGACTCTGATGATATAGCTAAGCTTCAAAAGACCAATTTTGATTAAACACAATGTTGTCAAAACCTGATCGAATTTTTCGTTTTTGAGGATCATCTTTTTAAAGAAAGCGTATAAGATTTGGCATAAAGTAATATTGGCTTGGATGATCCCCCATGAATTTGTATATAAACAAAAAGTATAAAAAATAAAAAAAGTAAAAAAAATACATTCATTTTTTTTCATTTTTTACTGGCAATAATGAAAACTTTGCATAAGTTGTTGGTGGAGGATGCCGCGTAAAACAGTTCTCTGCACGGACGGGCGTGTCGCGTCCATCGTATATCGCGCCACCACCGGTGATGCATGTGGTTTTTCAGGGCTTCGTTTCGGCCAAGCCTGGACTTATAGACCCCACTCCACTGCACTCTTTGAACGGGCTGCATGTTGCCTTCCAACGGTAATTTCAACCGAGTTTTTTGTATTGGGGCATATTTTTAATATTATCATCATGTTGTTTGACCCCATGGAGCCAAAGAGAAGGCGTGTACTTAAATATTTCCGACATATTACAATGGTTTCTACGCCATTCCAGAGTAAGGAGACGAACTTTCACTCCTTTGCTACAGTAGAAGGCACTCCTTGACGATAGGCCTAATTACATAGCATGTTGTTTTTGCTTGTACATCTCAACTTAATTTTTTTCCTGCAATCATGAAAGATTGTTTTCCTCACGTCACCACTAACTTCCGTCTACATTTTTCTTTATTTCTGTTTAAATAATAAATCAGAATGGTAAAAGTCGTGGCAGAATAGTTTGACTTGCCCGATTTCTCCATCCTAGATGAAAATTGTACGGTCGTTCAAGCGGCGCATGGTTCGCATCTACGCTACTACTGCTCTTAGTGTACTGTAAGCATGGTGTTTGAGCACGCCTTAATCGCCGATCGATAAAAAGAGGAATAACCTCTATACACGATCCGGTTTGACAAACATTCCAACCCCTCACTGCAGCATAGCTGGGGTGCATCCGGCTTGAATTACCCCAAATGTGCAAATTAAGTGTAGCTTTTGAATTCTACTTAAAGGTCTGTGACTCAGAGATTTCGAAATAATTATTATTTTCGTGTAAAAGAAATAGTCAACTAGAACAAAGATAAGTAACCTAAAATGCAACAATATGACGAAATTTGAGATGATCGGATTTTTCGGTTTTGATGCAGTATAACAACTTTTATTGTAAGTATACGTCCATAGGATCTGTTTTCAAAAATTCCGGATCCAATTTTATACCAAAGTTGTGATTTTCGATATAAGGAAATTCGATTTAAGCTTAGCAATTTCACACATTGATTAGTAGATTGACAAGCATTATGTACATGCAAAAAACAAACGATTTTTTTGGAAATTGAAGGGCGCCCTCCTCGGACATCTCGTAGTCGCCTTTAAATACAGCGTGGTACAGAACGTAATAAAGATTTGGGGGTAGGTTTTGTGGTTGGTGCCACCCAGTAATGGGGCGGATCAAGTTCTGACCATATTTGGCTGGTCGGATGTGTCTATACGTGTCTGTAAACGTTGGGTTATTACAGCACAATGTTTCAACCAGGTATCAAAACGGTTTTCATGGTACATTTTCGAAACCCATTTAATGTAATTTTAATATTTTTTTATATGGTAGTAACGAAGTCTACATACATGTATAGCCACCATAGGACAAATGTCGAATGTAATTGAAACATTATTTTTATGTGGTTCCTTAAGTGGGTGGGTTCCGGAGGCCATTTTCATTATTATAATATGAAAAGGGGCCTTACTTGTACGTGTTTGCTTACTGCACCACAGTCTCGACTTTGTGAGGATTGCAGAGTGAAGAAAAATGATGTTGAACTTCGTCAAGGTGATATAATGCTAGTTTAAAGTGCACGGGACAAACGATCGGCGGTCTATCTAACTTCGTCTAATTCCATTTCGTCTATAATAACACTTTTCTAAAACCGCTTCGTCTAAAATCAGATGGTATAATTGCCACTTAGGCTAATAACCATTAGTCTATTTCAAGTGATCTAATAACCAAGATGTCTAATAGCCATTTTGGGAGTTAAAAACCATTTCGGCTAAATCCTAATAGGTAGTTTACAACTGTGTAATATAATTTGGTCTACACCCATTTAGTATAATAACCAGTTGGTATAATAAACCTTTAGTCTAAACCCATTTGTCTAAAACCTCTTGGTCTAATGATCGTTGGTATACTACATTTATGTAACCCATTTTGTCAAATCCATTCGTCTAATGATCATTTGGTTCTTTATTACCATTTAGTCAAACCCATTGTGTCTAAACCCATTTCGTCTAAGGACCATTGAGGCTAATAACCATTTGTCTAAACCATTTTGCCAAACAATTTGGTTAATGATCAGGTGATCAATAACCATTTAGTATAAAGCCAAAAACAAGGAATATATGGCCGTCAATCGTATATCTGCACTACAGACTGTACCCAACTCAAAAAAGAGGTCCGGGAATTCAGGTACCATAGGGTCCTATGATGCCAACAGCAAAGACTCTGTCCACGCCAGTTGGCGTAAACAGACCTTTACAAATGGGGGGCTGAGGGGTGCCAAGAATGTTTTTGAGGGGGCAAATTTGGGTCTTCTCATAGACATGTACAAAAGTCAGTTTCATTTGGGGGGCGGAAGGGGGGGGCAACGGGTTTGTTTGGGGGGGGGGGGCTATCACCCCATTGCCCCCCGATGGTTATGACGCACTGTGTCACGCAAAGGACAAGCTTGAAATGAATGAATAAACTACACAATCCTATGGCAATATGGTATCTACAATTCAGACAAGCTGAAGTTTTTTAACGCGTGGTAGAATGGTATCTGTATGGAGGTACAAAACAACCCTGGGCCCTCTGAGCACATGTCACAAAGCAGTGTCCACTCCAAAGGATTTAGTTGTAAAATCCGAAGATGGGTGGAATTAGTCCTTATAGAAATGATGCCCTGACAGAGCAGCCAGAAGAGGTGGAATACGTTCCTTAGGGATAAGTGCCATGTCCAAACATGTACTGCAAGTAACTTCGGAATTAGTATCCAATTCATAGGTGAACTTTAAGTCTTGAGGAACTATTGTCAGGT
Organism: Ophioderma brevispina; assembly: GCA_023653785.1. Lineage (NCBI taxonomy): Eukaryota > Metazoa > Echinodermata > Ophiuroidea > Amphilepidida > Ophiodermatidae > Ophioderma > Ophioderma brevispina. The sequence goes on along the minus strand of JAMKCH010065006.1, from coordinate 1,194 downwards.
TCAAGTAGTAAATATAGATCATTAGAGTATGTCCAAGTCGACGAGGAGGACTATTAGTCGTAGGAACTATTGTCCATATTGTAGGTAAACTACAGGTTCTTAGGAATTTGTGTTCAAGTCCGCGGAATGTTAAGCAATTCTAACAAGATTTGCACTCATTATACTAGTCAGTGACAGTCTGATAGATAAGACAAGAAAATAAAGAAATAATGAAAAATAAAATAAGTTTTTTAAACATTTTTGACCATTGGCATTTTCAGCTACAAAGGAAGTAGGAAGTGAGTTCTTCCAAACCTAATAATTAGTTATAAATAAATATTAACAATCTGGCTCGCATAAACAATAAAATAACTTCAATACAAAAAAGTGCCACAGATTTTTAAATTTAATCAGTTCAAAATGTTTTAATTGTATATGTTGTACACTCTAAGAAAAAATGTGACTTAGCATTTTCCCCCTGGCGGCCCTATATGGAACCCTAAGAATGAAATCTCAAAAATGGTGTCATAAGAATTGAGAACCCCCAAACAGGTTTCTAAACAGAACCAGGCGGTGGAGGCCAAGACTCATCTTATACGTACTCAACAAAAATGTCAAAAGCAATTACAGCAATTGCGGAGTGCAAACCACAAACAATTTGGGTGCTTGATGTGGTCGGTCATTGGGTGGTCTCATGACCCATACGACCTCGTCACGTGCAGTATTCATAAAAAAAAATCAGAAATAACCCTTCCAGTGGAGTGATTCTTCATCTCCAACGGTTGTGGAGAAGAAAATATGTACCTTGACAAAACATATAAAAAATCAGAATTTTTCGTCCAAGATTTCGCTTTTACGTGGTAAACCAATGGCGGACGTCTGAAATTGGGAATTCTTGGCCCCCTCCTGAACAGCACCATAAAGTGTGCTATACAGCAGTTAATAACTCGTTGGTTCGTTGAAGAACCTAATCCTTGTACCAAGCCTTTTTTAAGCATGGTTTAATACCAAGGATGGTTGGTGACCGGGCGTGATGGTCCAACCTCCCTTTGGGATTTCGACTGTTTATGATTTTGATACCAGTGGAGAGGTATGGGTTGTCTTTACATTGATACCAAAATAAGTACCAACAGACCCATTATGGCGTCACAATGACGTATAAAGTCCACGAATCGGAAAAAAGGGTATTTCTAGAGAAAGTAGGCGAAAGTCCAA
>JAMKCH010064999.1:0-72554 GCA_023653785.1 Ophioderma brevispina | reverse complement strand
AAGTTAATGGGAATGATTGCCAGTTTCACAATTGTAAAAAAGCTGATGACATCACCACCATTGCAAGTAAGACGGCGATATTTTACTCAGGCAGACGGCAGCGTTAATGATGAAAATATTGTAGCCCATTTTGCGTTCCATTTCGACATAGCCCCAATTATTTTTTTGTTGTGTAAGTATTCCTCTACATTTCTGTATCATCAGTTTATGTGAAACATTACTGCCGTATAGTTTCAAGCACTTGTTTACATTCTGGGTTTTCAACAAATTCAACAGTCAACCTGCTGATGCCCATGTATGCGAACATGCCTTTATACCTACATCATCAGGGCTTTTTGTGGGCCGCAAGCTATAGCTGGCCAGGACCACTTAGCAATCATTTGTGCGTGTGGATGTGTGTGTGGAGGAGGGTGTGGATGTGTAGTACACAAATTGTTAAGTTTTTTAACTGGGACCTCCCAATTGAAAGCTTAACTTCAATGGAACCAAAAATCGTCTAGGTGACAAGGGATCCGTCCTTCATAGTGATGAGGTCAAACGGTCATGTTTGATTGACAAAGGTCAAAGGTCATGGAGGTCAGTTGAAAAATGGGCTAAAAAGTAAAATTCAGAAATCTCTAAAAAATTAAAAAAAACTTGAAGTTCAATTGGAAACAAACTTGGATTTTCAATTTCAAGGGATCCCCATATGTATGGAGATTCAAAGGGTCACGTGCCAGGGTTAAAGGTCAGGGGCGGCCCACAGCTTATATTCTTTGGCTAATATAGCGATGCGCGAAAGCGGAGACCGCGAAATTCTACAGGGAAATGCCAACTAGTACGGATTTTCCGTATTTCGTATGGGAAAAATGCTGTGTGGTGGGAAATCGGACGTACGTTTTCCCGGTAAAAAATGCGGAAGGAAAATGGTTCGCGTACTAAATAAAAAATTAAAATGTATAAAAAGTCAGAAAATAAGGTAAATACAGAACAATAAAGCTCAGAAAAGAAGGCAATCTCTTTTCAAAGGAAAAAAAAGAACATACGATTTAAATATTTCATTTATAAAGTATGTTAAAAACGGTTCCGACATGTTTTTCTCCCGACTTTCGGATGGTTCACCAATTAATATTTTCTTGATTAACCATTAACTGCGTATGCTAAGTCTTCTGAAGGTTTTACAATTTAAACTTCAAGGTGCAAAGGTTTTTAGACTACAAACAAATGAATGTTTAGAGTTTTGTTTTAAAACTTTCAAAGTTTTAAAACTTGTTTTATATTTTTTGTGACTTAAAAAGAAAAATTTCTTTATGGACTTAGTTCCCAATGACAGTTCTTAAATGGGGCTGTCAGACGGCGGAGCCCTGTCCATTTTTTGGAAAAGCTTTGGATTTGTATTTAAAGAGAGCTATCTCATGATTGCAGTTAAGTGTGGCATAGGTAAGCTTAGTTTCAAGTTTCATGAGCCCTTGAAGTTAGACTTTAAGTTTGACTTGTTCCATTGTAATGTTGAAGCTACACAATTATTCTCCATCTGGCCTGTGTTCATAATGACAGTTCCTTAAATGGGGGACTTTGAGGATGACAAACTCTATCCATTTTTTTGTTGTTCAGATAGAGTAATATTTTTTTTAAAGAGCGCTCTCATGGATGCAGTTGTATGTTGATGGCTCAGTAAGTTATGAGCCTTAAAATTTAGACTTTTAAACTTCCATCTCTTTTGGGACATTTAAAAAAATTCCCATATGGACTTAGTTTCTACTTACAGTTCCTTAAATGGGGCCGTCGGACGGCGGAGCTCTGTCCTTTGTTCTGGAAAAGCTTGTTTTAAAGAGCTCTATCTCATGATGCGCAGTTCAAATGTACATAGGTAGCTTATTTTCAAGTTACATTGCCTTTAAATGTATAGACTTTTACATTTAACTTCATGTCATTTTTTTAAAAAAACATCGTTGTGGCAAATTAGCCTTTTCACTGCACTGATATGGTAGATACAGATGTAGAGCAAACTTGGGGCAAAAAAATTTACAAATTTGCAAGAAAACTGATTGTGGGTCAAAATACTGATTTTTGGTTCTGGACCCACTTACTGAACGCCTTTGTAGTCCAAGTTGGAATGTCTGTTCTAGTTTACCCTGCATTCAGGAAATATGGTGTTTAAGGTTGATGAAATTGTTTGAAATGTGTATGGTTGGTGGGCTGTGCTAACTTTCATACAAAACATGTCCCAAACACGCATGGGGAATAAGCCACAGGGGCTGGTATATTTCCATAAGCAGGAAAATCGATGTTGACCCAAAGTATTAATGTAAGAGAGATTAGTCACATCTTTGCGATGAACTTGTGAACTGCTTTCCCATGATTAACCTCCTTGATGTTAGAGAGTGCCTCAAAGGAAAAGTCTGGCTAAACCCTGATTAGATGAGATTTTGTTTAAAGGGATATACCTTTCTTATGAGTCATCCAGAGAATGGTTCAAAGCAATTCTGCCACTACATTGTACAGTATTACTGTCCTTTCAATTGTACTAGTATCTTTAAAGTGCACAGTTAAGGAAAACTTTAATTACCCACAGATAGTTATAAATACTGAACTTCTGAGTACTTTGTGTACTGGAATTCAGCCCTTATGGGAATCACAATGGATTTGTGAGATTAGTTTAAGGGTTACCTGATAGTATACAAATTATATACTGACATGAGAGACTCTTCGTAAAACTAGGGACCCCAGGGACGGCAATAGTGCTTTGCCGAGGTGCGCAGCCCCTCAGCAAAATCGCACTAGTGCAGCACCGAGGGACCATAGTTTGAAAAGGAGGCTCGAATAAACGGGCCCTGGTATATATTTGTTTTCTTACGTATTCATATATTCATGGTTCATTATGTTAAAATGCATTTTAATACAACATGAGGTAAAATGAGATTTAGCCTAGCCTAGCGCTAGCATGCCCTTTAGCCTAGCCTACCAACATACCCATGCCGGCAGTGATTATTGCAGTGTTGTCGTAACCCTACTACACACTAAACCCCATCAAACAGGGACAGGCTGTTCTTAATTGCTTTTTAGTTGTTCACACTTTCAGTCATTTCTTAACTTAACAGCTGGAATCTTGGCGGATTTGTAGACCGTACCGTCATCACTGCATTTTCGCGTGTATCCATGTTGACAATTTGTTTTGATGGATCATGCTGCACAGGGCGCTGACATTGTGCAAAATGGAAGACGTAAATAGTCTTTTTTGGAAGCAGCAAATAGTTCTTTTGAGAGCCGTAAATAGTCTTTTGCGAAGCCGTAGAGGGAGTAGTTTTTTCTGCAGAAGGGTATGTTTATATTTGATCATGCTGGTCCACTTTTAACCAATCAAGGAACAAGAATATATGAATGACGTATATAATAAGTGTACCAAGGTGAAATGAAATTGGTCAGCAATTACCAATTTTGGAAAATAGGTTTCATTATTTGGAAAGAAATCTTTCTGAATTGGTTGGTGAGGAATGTATGGTTTTTATGGTCCATGAAAATGAAGCAAGCATTTAAAAAATGATATTGGGAATTGTGTGCTTGCCTACTTTCTGACAAGTTTTAGCACAAATAGTTTTTCAACTATCCTTGACCTTCACTCTCGATCAATCCTACCTTGATCAGATTAAACAAAATCAAATGATACACACTCTGATATTGCAATACCCATAAGGTTTTCTTTTGATTCCCACAGCATGTGATCGAAGACATTGATGGGCATCTTAGGAATAACCATTCAAAACAAGGACAGGAAAGAAGAGGAAGACAGTGGTAGCATGGTGCAAGATGTCGACTAGTTCTGTTTCTGTTTGTAAAACTGCAGAAGTAGACAGTTTGGTAGTCCTTTTTTTAAGTAGCCGTTTTCATCTAGATGTACCATTGATGCAAATGAGGTATTGCCATTATGTCAAGCACTTACTGCAAAGTCAACAGCGCATGACGGAATCAAGTGTAATACTCATTTGCACAATGGACTGCTATATGAAATGTCTTCCGTTTGTTCCCTCTTGATGTCAAAGGGGCTTCTGGAAATTAATAGGGCATTTTATGATTTATAGCCCCCCCAACTTGCCCTAAGAATAATTTATTTGTAACATCATAAACTTTGGCTTTTAGGTTCTGTATGCATAATATTATGTTCAGACTCACTGTCTCTGCAAGAAGAAATTAGGATGTTGTAATTTATCTCTGTAAACAGACTACAACTAGACCTTTCAAACACCCCAAAGTTTACCAACATGACAACCAGATAAGCGTCCTAAGGGTCATCACATGCAACTATGGGGCGCGGGCACTTGCGCCGTCACTGGCAGCAACTTCATTACAACATGATTTGCTCCGAACATTTCCAACGGGTCATTTGTAAAGGTCTATTGAACAGTGTATCAGGGTCTGAACATTTGAATTACACCAAAATTGCATTAAATTGCAACTTATAATTTGGAAATAAGCATTTAATGAGAATGTCTGTTGGAACAATATACTAGAAGGGTGCTAGGATCATCTTGAAATGCAATCATGCTTAGTTAAAGGCCTTCCATGAGTGTTTGAATATTTAAAAATAGTCCAAAAGGCTAATTTCCAAAGTTTAGTTTAATGAGCCTACCAGGCCTTTAACTTTAGCAATATATGTACTGGTACTTATGGAGCATTTCCAATTTTAACACCTTCACTTTTCATGGTTTAGTTGCATTCGAAAAAAGCTTATTTCCAATATTTTCAGTTGATTCTGACAGTATATGTTGGTGTATGAGCAAATGATTGAATCGCCGTTTCCAACAGGCCACACTGTGTACATGTAATTTCCGTAATAAAGGGGAATTGAATCTGAATGCAAGATTATGACATATACATTACTTTTGGCCAAACATTCTGATAAAATACCAACATTAAAAAAATAGTGGGGGGCATTTTTTGGAGAGAATATCAAAATGACCTTTAAACAGGTGATGATTTTTCAGTGTTGGTTATTACTATTTTAATACAGTTTGGCTATGAAACATAAAAACTACCAAAATAAAATGTAGTTTATTTCTAAGCTGCTTTTGGCAGATTGAATCTCCATAGCTGAGTTCAGCAACCTTGTAATTGATTCACAAGTTCCCCAGCCAGCTGTAATTCTTGATGGATACACAGGATGTGGGTGAAATACCAAACGCTGTCTCACCAATATGAGAAAATGCTAGCTTAGGCACCAAATAATATTTATACCAGCGGGTGAGGGAACTCAATTTTTTTTCTCAAAAATTTGCATTTGCTCGAAAAAGTTAGCACCTCACTCATATTTCTACATTTACAATTGGGTGTTACCCCTATATTTCTGAAAAAAGGGGTCACCTTTAAGAACCATTTTTTGTTCTCCCTTAGATTCCTTCAACCCCCCTGGCTTAAATATTGACTAGTCCCTTACACAACTTATTAATTCCCTTAGAGTCTATTGACCTTTTCATTCATTAAATATGACTTATGGTTTGCCAGTGGTTAATTGCCAGGTTGCAATTAACATCCAGGGTTCTATATGCCATTGTAACTTCATAAAACCAAACCATACTGATTGTGTGTAGAGTAATTACCAGCTGTACAATTATGATTGTACATTAGAATACCACAATAAAACCTTACGGCTGGGTCCAGTAATTGGTGGGTTGTCCTGCGGAAGGTTATACTGCGAATAATCAACAACAACAAGTCATGGTGAATTTTGTTTTCAGGTCGATCGCCGAGTACTAGGCTATTCTTAGTATGCCAGAGCCATGATTTTTGAAAGGAGTGCTCCAATTGGCTGATTGTTAAAGGTGCAACAAGAGATTTCACATATCAGGTGTCCATAAAAAAAATCAAATTTACTGATTTTTGCCCTGATGTAAAGCTTTCCATTAAAAATATCCCCATCTGAAAAGATTAAGCTGAAAAATGTTTCTTTGGTACAAAAATTGTGAAATTTCTAATTTCGTATAGGAGCAAATACCAAATTCAGCCTGTTTTACATTGAAATAATAGCAAATCAAAATTACCATTTTTCTCTCTTTTAAAGGTGGTTATTCCGATTTATGTGTATTGTGTTCTCTACTTGATATGAGAGCCTGGCACTTGTACATACACCCCATCAAGTACCGTGGGAAACAAACTTACGGTTTTGATGGTAGACACAATACTGCATGTTGCAAAGCCCTATTCAATACTGTGCTAATAAAGTGGTTAACCACTAAAACGGTGGTTTTTTGTTTATATCTTGGGAATGAATGGATTCGAGGGCTCAAACTTCAGGACGACAATGAGAAAAATACGGCCTTTCATCTGATATCAAAATCGATACTACTTCCGGTTAAATCAGGGGGGTCCCAAAGATGATCGGAACACGCACCTTTAAGGCATTTTTGTAGCCAAATACAAGGTAAGAAGTCTATTAGGTGTCTTATTATGAAATTACTATTATGACACAATATTTGGGTATCTTAAAATTTCTCGTTGCACCTTTAACAAGGTGGAGTTCATTCATCAAGGTTCAAGGCAGGGCCTAAAGTAACTTACTAAAATGTAATACTACGTCATAAACAACCTTTGAAAGAATTTTTTTTGCAATGTTCCCAGTACAAAGACATCATCAACACATGTTGGATTTTGAAATATGCTCTACTGGATGTCGATGTTTTTTTGTTGTGTTTTTTTTTACTCAAGATCTTGAGAAAATTTTAACCAATCAGCGACGAGCTCATATCAAACTTCACCAGACTTGTTGGGTGAGCAATTGCAGTATACATGCCCGTTGGGACACCCACCAAGTACTGAGAATGAGACTAAATAAAACCCTACTTATTATATGCAGGCCTGCAGAAAATGTTTATTTCCCAGGAAGATATGGCAATATTTCCCAAATGAGATGAAATTGAAATTTTGTAGACAAATTAAAATTTCTCTCTAAATACCAAATTTCCTGGGAACAAATTGGTAAGAATTCCGTATTCTGCCACCACATCCTTCAACAAGTAGTTTATTCCATTCAGGCTGCCAAATTCATAGGGTGGTGGCACAATACTAAATCCTTTCCAATAAATTCCCCATTTTCTGTAGGCCTACTATACTCTGAGTAATAATTGTTTGAACTGATTCGAACAATCTGCTGCATGTGTGCGTGAAGGTCGCACTGCTGTAGACAGCGCGTAAACACAAGGATTAAAATAGACACGCGATACGCCCGTGTACAGGTCGCACACGCCGGTACTGCATACGCTTAGTTCAAACAATTGTTACGGCGACTATAATTAAATGTGAAGTGTAATGTACTTGCATTATATATATAAGGCAACAACATTAAAATGGAGTTGACTTGGCTTCACATGAGCTACAGCGACAAAAAAGTAGCCTTGTCTTCACTTTTCATACATGGACTGGAAATTAAAAGGGTCCCATTTTGAAAAAGTTAGTCTCAACTTTTTTTTTCATTGTAGCTGGAGAAGCACCCAATATTGGTAAATTGTGTAGGGGAAAAAATTGTGCTAAAGTTTAAGGAGAAAGAAAACAAATTGTACTCAACTTAGTACCTTCAATTTGGACACAGCTGTTTGAAAGTCTCATTTATTATGACAAAACGAGAATAAAACAAAAAATATCAATGGCGACACACTTTTGACGACTAAGTTGGAGTATTTATGCCACTATAATTACATCCTGTGTATATTTGATGAAATTTCATTGCGGGCAAATAAAATCTAGTTTTACATGTCCTAGTTTTACACTTCCTAGTTTTACACGTCTTTCTATAGCAGGGGGGTAGGACATGCCAACCTAACAGCAACAGAACAACATCAACTTCCGACGTAACCCGAGTGCTAGTCTTATTCAAAGACTTAACGGTAGGAGGGCGCTCTTACGCATATCGAACGGTCACACACAGACTTGACTTTAGGCTAGACCTGGTCACGAATATTTAAATCTAAATGACTGTTATTGGAAATTACACTATTTTGCAGCGGGGTTAATCCACTAACCCCGACGGATTTTGAAGTCAATAATTTTTTCTTATCATGATATTACTAAGATGTATTGAACGAAGGCTTAAAAGGTGATTTTGCAGTGTCACTGGGACCGAGGCTGCCGTAGATAATACACGTAAAAATTCCATGACCGTTTAGAAATCCCCAATGCCCAAATCGAGCAGATCATGTCCGACCCCCCCTGCTATAGGAAATAAGCATATAGAGGGCGCTATAACATACAAATCATGACCTTTGTAGGCCTATATGGCAAGATTTCTGCAATGGATTTTTCTGATTTTTGCGGAGGTAATAGGTCTTGCATGTCCCTACTTATATCAGTTGTCAAAATTGTGTCGCCATTGCTTTAAATTGTTCTAAAAATATAAGAGACAATTTGCATGGGGTCAAACAGCTGTGTGGGCAAGTGAAAGCCAAGTCAGCAGTTATATTTATGCCCTATGCTAGGTCCAGGTTCTGCATTAGTGAGTGGTAATAAAATGAGTGTTATTTCTCTGTGTAATATTCCACAGAACTAGTCTAGTGTCAAGACTTCAATGAGGCATTATAGAGCAATTATCCCTCATTTAAGTCTTGACACTAGACTAGGTCAATGCAATATTACATAAAAGGCCACAAAGTGCAAGATGGCGTATTACGGTATGTAGTCATCAAAGTACCGCTCAGTTACACAGTCGGCTGAGCATGCATGACATTACACACTCAACCTCCCATGACTTCCATTCAGCCTTCAAGCTGAACATCTGTAGAGCATTATGTGACTTGCTTCCACAAAATATGCTGTTAAGTTGCCCGATACTATTACTGTCAGCATAGTGTAGAGATTTCATTTTACAGCTGAATTAGTGGTGCTAATTACTGCTATACAAAAATTTTATAATATAGATATGTATAAGTGATAAGACTTGTGATATGCACCAGAAAGACAGATTTTTAGCTAATCACTTGTAGGCTATGTTAAACAAGGATACCAATACATGGATTTGTACGATTTCTTTTTTCAAACTTCTGGATTAGCAAAACGCTGCTTGTCAATTTTATGCTATACTATGTTCAAGTTCAAGGGTGACATCATGATGCGACTTTGCATTTGCTCTAGCATTTTTATTGTGCCGCCTTTATTCGCATGGGTAATGCTGCAATTAAGTCAGCACCTGTGTGTTTAGGTTGTGAGTGAAAAGTTTGAAATTAATGCCACATGAATATGTCCAGTTTAATAGCGTCTGTGACTTGTGGCTGCTCTTGTGGGAGCTATAGTCACATACAGTTGTAACCGGTACATTATAATGCTTTATTTTTTATTAGGTGTAAAAATCACACCTCAAACAGCTATATTTGTAGAAGTTTTAGAAATACCTTGTGTCAGTTATCTTAGCTAAGATTTTAAAGAAACCTTAGTGACAATTTAAACCGGTGTGGCAGGAGATATGGTCTGCCGGACTCATAGTCCACCTACAACTGTAATGAATAGGGCATTCAGTTGACTCTTCACGCAACATTAGTTTCACGCTTTATTCCATTGTCGTCTATGGAGCCCAGATTATGGCTCAGAGCGGACCATATGTCCTTTTACACCGGTTTTGATATTGGTCTGCATTTCTACAGTGCAAAGCATATGGAAAATACCTATTTTTGTAATCATATGCCAAGTAAATAGAGGTTTATCAAAATTTGAATATACATCCACTCACTATATATGATTAATACTCTCAACTTGATCTTATAATTCCAAAAAATTTAGGCCATATTGTTTTCTGGAATCAGCTTCCTCAGTTAGGGAATCCAAATCAAACCTGAGATGGAATGAGACTTGACAATGCAAAATTGCTTTTGCTTGATGTACCTGCAGTTGTGACGTTTAATTAAGGTCGTTATCATGATGGTTAAAGTGCTTTCACCTGCCAGTATAGCGTGAACATATGGTTTGAAAAACAATTTAATCACCTAGTGACTACAATACAAAACACTAAGCCATCTTTTATATGCAGTATAAACATCTGTTGCATTAAGCCCCAAAGCTCTTACAAAAAATGGTATTTATACAGGGTGAGTCAAAAGGATTTACACTCGATTTAAGAAAAATATTTAAAATATTTAACAAATTTAGAAATTGTTCTTTATACATGAAAACAATAGCTCATTATATCCACTATCATTGGTAAAGAAATCTAACGTTTACCTTTTCGCATATTGCAGATATGGTAAATTAATGGAAAACCGCCAAAAACCATGTTGACCATGGTTATACAATTCCTCACTTCCACAGCAGCAAAAGCCATTGAGTTAACTGTCATCTAAATGCTTTTAAGCATTTGCTCTTGTATTTTGTTCTAAAGTAACCATTACCTAATCCATAACAACTGTTGTTGATAATATTTCCCAACAATGGTCAATGATAGGGGCAGGGGGATGGCATTCCCCCCCCCCCCATGGGGCCTACAAGGAAATAAGCCTAATCTAGTGGTCACGCAGGAAATTGGGAAAAGGACAGCCGAAATGGAGTATAGAAAAGAACGGAAGGGAGAGAAAAGGATTGAGATGCAAAGGGAAGAACGTTGAATGTGTTAATCTTTCAAATATTGATTCCCCAACGTAAAGCCCCCCCCAATCAGGTTATATCCAGTTATAAGGAGTCAGTAAAAATGTGGGTCCACCGGTTGTATTGCATAGGATTGCCTAAATATTTGCATTCATTTTCCGCGAACGATATATGTGACAATTTTCCGAAAATTTATTGAAGTATGCTCAAAATTTGGCGTGTAAGATTCCATAATTTGGTTATTGAATTTCAGAATAATTAAATATTTAACATTTTTCTTGATGAATGGTTTTACACAAAGGTATCAAAGCAAGCAACATAAATGTCATGAATTACTTGTGTAGACTCATCGTAAGTCTCTTTTGGTATATTACACAACAGTAATTCCGTGGACACGTGACAAATGGGTACCCTCTCTTTATGATAGCATAACTTCGCAATGCAAAGTTCTACTAAAATCAAATTTCTCTAGAAGGTGACATAAATCTACTAGTTTAATATGTGGTACTCCTCCGTATCTTGGTAGCGATTTTTCACTGCTGTAGAAAAAATTTCAACCAAAACTAGTGTAAATCTTTTTGACTCCCCCCTGTAGCCAAACTCGACATTTGTAATATACAATTTTGCATTCCTACATGTGAAATGTCTGCAAAAAACAGATGTTTGCAGTTATTTTCCAGATTCTATTTGAAAATGTGATAGCTACATGTACATGTACATAAGGTTGAACTATTTTCAGCAGATGTATATTCAATCATTTCCTAAGATGTGGCTGGTTGCGTCTATTGGGGGAAGACAAGCAATTAGCGAGAAGGGTGTGCGATCGAGCCAGTTTGCTCCTACACTAGTTAGCTATAAATCGCATTCCAAAAAGCTGCCGATTCGTAAAAAAATTACGGAGTAGGAATTGCAGATCTGTCATGTTCAAGGCCTTTCGTTTACATTGTGATGGAACATTTAGGGCCATATACGGGCATTTAACCAGTACCCGTCCCATTTAATTGTAGTTTTAAGATTATTTTAACTATAACTACATAGTTTTTTGTATTACATTGTAAATATTATTGCTTCTACTTTAGCAGATACTTGTAATATGTAACTTAGTGCGTAAGCAGAATTCATAATCAAGTGATTGAGTAGAAATTTCGGTGTTGAAAACAATATCTTGTGGGAGGTGGTTATAGTACGGCCACACCCGGTGGTACCTTGTCTCTACTAGTGGCTGTCATAGCCGGCGTCATTCCCTGTCTCGGCTCTTCGTGCTACTGGCTCGTCGGGGCTGGCTCCTCTCCTGGCGCCCTGCTCCTCGACTATGATAAAGTCAGTGGCGGCTCAGGTGGTAGATCCATGGATCTACGCAAGGTCTCTAGTATCTTGAGCGAGCTCGTACACGTGCCGCATCATGGTTGCGCTCGCTCATTGTTTCCGCAGACACAAATACTCGCACCACCCCCCCGGTACAAAGCATGAGTTGTTAGGTTAACCACCAGAGGTCGTATCCCTATCGCTCTCGTCGGGGCGGAGCTTTCTTCTTCTTCGATCGGTCTTCTCTGGAGCGTTGGAGGACCAGATAGCGGGGCTAGTCATGTAGATAACACTGCGCCGATAACGGGGCAGACGAGGGTGACGGATTCTGCTGGCGAGCTCCGCGTGGTAAGTCAGACACTCAGTCTCTAAAGCTGCGACCGTGAAGGTCAACACAGGTAGGTGCGTGTGATGAAATTCTCCATCAAATTCTCGCTTGCACTCGATATAACCATATCTCGTAAAATGTGCATCAATCGCACACTTGACTATCACATTCATTACATGTACCCTAAAAAAACGAGAGCATAAATGATGCATAAGACCCCGTGTATGGTGACTGGAATGATCTTGGAGACGCCAAATTCCTGAGACACCTAAGACAAGTTATTGGTTTGTGCATACAGTTTTTTGAACAAAAGATTCAAGAGGACATAAAAATCTGCTTTGGCAAAGAAAAAATGTAGTGTAGACAAAGTATTTGGAGGTCAACATGAACCCGAGGGGGGTGTTCTTCAAATGGTGCAACAAATCATTCCTACCATATTTTGTTTTTGAACATTACATACTGCCCTTCTTTAATCCAATTATAACGTAACCATTTTCAGAAAATCAATAATCCCCCTTTAATTGGTATGTCCCTTTAACTGGTAACTTGAGGAATGGCGGGTTATTTGGGGTAAATGGAGGAATAGGCCTTTGAATAATTAGTAAATTGAGGAATGTCCCTTTCATTGGTAAATGAAGGATGGCAGTGTAAGGTAAATGATTGAATGGCCCCTTTGGCAATTGAAGGAATGCCCGTTAATTGGTAACTGAGAGATGGCCTGAATGGCCCTTTAAAAGTGGTAAATTGAGGAATTAATTGGTAAATTGATTACTGGACTTGGCCCTTTAAAAAGGTAAATATTGGAGGAATGGCCTTTTAAATAGATACAGGGCGGTCACCCGGCTTTCGCGACCCACCAAGAATCAATACCATAACTCAATCACAGAGAACTCAAAACACTCACCATTTGGTGAACTCCATCCATAACTCACCAAAACAAAAAAAAACCTCTAAAACATAACTCGTAAACGATGCCACAAACTCCCAAAAAAAACCCTAACATTCTGAACAGGTTGATGACCTCCACCATAACTCACCCAATGAATAACACTAACTCATCAATGACTCCATTCAACCTACTACAAATAAACTCATGATGGGCTCCAGTTAACAACTCACCAAAACCCTCAAAAAACAATCTAAAACCTAACTCTCGCTGACTCCATAACTCACAAAAATAACTCCATTCCTAACTCACAAAACTCTAAGAACTAACTCATCCAATGAACTCCATACCTCACTAACAAATATACGCTTAAAACTCATGGACGGGCTTCATTTAATAACTCACAGAAAACATCAAAAAACTCTAAAACATCAACTCATCGTGATAATTCCATAACTCACCAAATAACTCTAAAAACTCTGAACGTAACCCTCGTTGAATAACTCATTCCTAACTCACCAAAATAACTCTAAGCACATACTCATCAATGACTCAATCCATAAACTCACCAACAGCAAAACACCCTTAACAACAAATCATCAATGAACTACACATTTTTGGAAAATTGCATAATGCCCCTTTTAATCATTGTGAAGGTGTTTTCTTCAAATGATGCAAAAGTAACCTTCCCATAAAAAAATCAAAAAACATTTTTTTTTCCAACAGAATATTACTATCTTCATCACCAAACAACTAACTCTACAAAACAACTCATTGATGAACTTCATCCATATTTCACCCCACATAACAAAAACTCTAAAACATAGCTCATCGAACTCCATTCATTAACCTGCATATTGCCCCCTTTCATTTGTAACTTAACCCTTGAAGGGCTGTCCTTCCTCAAATGAAATGTGAAAATCAATTCCCATTAAAATCTTTTTTTTTTTCCAGAAAATAGTTTGGAAATCCAGAAAACAATGCTTTGACATATGGGGCCTGATATTTGGAATGAAGTTCTTGGAATTACCTTTTAATCCCTTTTAATTTTCCCAAAATTTCTTAAACTTAACCCTTGAGGGTGCCCTCCTCAAATTAGGGGAAAAATACAATCACTCACATACAACACCGTGGGTAAATATTTCTGCACCCTGCACACACCTTTAACCCCTTCATACAATTTGTTTCTGGGTCCGTTTGCTTTGAGCAATGTTACTACTGTTAATTCTTTGTTCAAATATCTTTAATTCTTTATTGTTTGACAAACAACAGCCAGAGAGATGTCACAAACAGGCATACAGACATAGACACGCGATGCATACACAGACACACGCACATGCATGCACCGCACATGCACGCACTGCACGCACATGCATCACGCACCACACGACACACACATCACACATACATACTACGTGAAATAGAAAAAAATGGTTCCGGTTTGTAGATGACCTTGACCTGATAAAGTCACTGAATCTAGCTTTGTTGTTTTAATAAAGCAAATCTAATATAATTCCAAATGTTGAAAAATGAAAGAAAACAATAATAACCGATTGACAAATTTGGAAGCACACCCTTTTTTTCGCCATTCTATGGGATTTACACACATTAAACTTGGGTGTTTGTGAGAAGTACAATACAATATCATGATGCCTTTTGTCAGCTTAATGCTACATTTTCTTGCTTAGTTTCAACTACTGATTAATCAATGATTTATTTATACCAATGTGCCAACTGATATGAACAAATCAATAGCAAGAAAAGAAGATCTTCCCATTTTGTAGGATATTGCAAAGAGTTTAGTGCCTTTATTGGCATAACTTGCTTGGATTACCGTAGTAGTGCTGAACCCTTTCATTTACACATCAGAATTAATTGGGTGCTATTTTGGTGAACATTTTTCTTTTTTGAAGATCATGAGGAGATTATGACTATTCATAGATCAATAAACAAAATAGTATGGGTCATCATTACTTTCATCATTAATTCCGTAGATATCGCACATATGACATATTCCTGTACTGTGTAAAACCCCATTGGAATGGAGGACAAAGGGGTAACGTGTGCTTACAAAATTGGTCAGATCTGGCTTATTTTTTAATCGTTTTCTTTCATTTTTTCAACATGTGGAAGTATTTAGATTTGCTGTATTAAAACACAACAAAAAATCTATGATCCGTTGGACTTTATACAGATCACGTTCATCTACAACCGTTGCACCATCTTTTTTGATTCACATAGTACACAGGAAAGGTTAGTGGATCAGGGAAATTCCAGACAGTTATTTTTAAAATTGATAAAGAAATGATTTTTACTATGGGGTACAGGATATTATACTATCTGAATGACTCAACTAATAATTAATTGATCAGTCACTAGTGTAAAATCGATTGGGTGCAATGCACTGGGCTTATATGGAAAAACCCAAATTTACATTCTGAGAAACACAAACCTTTTTTCAAATTACTCTTGTGAAGAATGTTACATTATAGTCCACTGTAAAACTGTGTACTAGCATATTGCACAAATGCTCTTCTACCAAAAGGTTGTTGGCCTCCTGGAATACCAACAAACAGACATGGAGGTCCTTAACAATGTTAATTGGACCCTATTAGGTAAACACACAATTGCTCAAGCACACTGATTTGAAACAACTAACCTAGCGCTACATGAGGACAAATGATAAGGCAAAGGTTTGCCAGAGGCTTACTGTTATTGACTTTTGCTATTCTTCCCACTACTTTTTCAATGGCCATTTACCAATGCACACATCCAAAGGAGCTGTATGACACATCAAGAACCAAATTCACTCAAACTAATTGTTTGTTTAACCCTAAAACTTGTGCTTTCACAACCTATTGTCACCAAACGAAACGCTGCTGATTTCCCCCGTCATCCAAACACACATTTGAAATTCAAGACAATATCACTTAAGATAACACGTCAGTTAACCAACCCTTGGCTTCAAAACCCCAGTACACACGAATACTTCGTGGGTCTAATTATACTTCGTTGGGTCTAAAAAAAAAACTCAGTGGAATGAAAAAATGCACTTTATCATTGATTTTTTGTATTGGGCCCCTCTTATACCAAACTTTTAACAGCATGAAACCTTGTGATGCTGTAGTTCATTTCTGAAAGTTTACCATTTGCGATAATGTGTTTCTCTCACTGTGTCGTCTGCAGAGGGCACATAGGGATTTGCTTTGGTAAAATTGCCCCAAATGTTAACCTAAAGTTTTCACATATGTCACTTTGGTCCGCTGTCCCCGTGTTTAAAAACATTGACAGCAGAAAGCTCATAACAAACCGTTTTAAATACATATTATGCCATGATAACTTGCAATGCCGGCGGAGCTTGCAACTGCAAAACTGCAAATTGCTAGTGAAAAACGCTCACAGCGTTTTGTCAATCGCTTCCAGTGTCAAAGTCGTCTGTGAGCGTCTGAGCGATTGGTTGAATTCAAGTCACTGGCTTGTGTGGCCTTGCCGTCAAGTCCGCTTGGTATGCACGACTTATCGAGTAGATATCGGCAGTCGCTTTCCAATAAGCGACGGAAGTATGATCAAAAAAAAATCAGCTACGCTCCTTGGACTGGGTAGTATATCATGGCATTAGTTTTCAGGGTCACAGGTCAAAATGCTCGGATTTTAAAGGTCTACAAGATAAACTATTCAAATTGCCAGTTGTCCTGTATTCCTTTTTTACATACACTCATTCCTTTGACCCATTTGTGATCGTACCAAATACACCATCTTGAGCAGTATTGCCGAAAAAAAAAATGTTGGCTAGACGAGGGTTGAAAATACTGCAATTAATACGACCGGGTATTATGCAAATGAGCTCAGTTAAACATGTGCAAATAGTCTGAACAGTGCACAGTATTACTTGCGTGCACCAATACCCACATCAATTTGGTCAAATTTGGACATTAGAATCCGATAGAAATTCTTTTTAGTAATGAGCCGTTCAGAACAAAGCACAAATAATGATGACACGGTTATTACTTACATGCATTACTACCCACATACCAAGTTTTGTAAAATTTGGACATTGGGATCTGGTAGAAATTCACCTCGGGCTTTTTAGTCATACCAACCAAATTAACCTAACCAAAATGGAAAAAAGACACACACACACACACAGAAGGAATATGCTGTTGTAATATCCCCCCATGGATAAAAAAGAAGATGCCAATATAATTATCAGGTCAGTACTGGCGTAGCCGGGGGGGGGGGGGATTTGATTACATCGGTTGAGATGAGCCCATCGCTTCACTTGAAGAATTCAAGTTATTTAAAGTTCAATGGTCAGCGTGCGACAAGTAAATATTACAAAATCATGCAAGAATTAGCCCTCAGAAGACATTTAAAGCATATAAAACCCAAATTTTCAGGGGCCTTTGCCCCTGGACCCCACCCCTTTTCTGTCGGTTCAAAAAAGGGCTGGGGTCTATGCAACTGCATCAGGTGCCTGCTCCACCTAACACATGCTGGACGCCTTAAAACCCCCAATGTGTTTTGGGCGATTTCTCACTCATCAAAAACATGGACCTCTAATTTTGTATAAATTTATTGATGAATTTCTTTCCATTAAAAAAATAATTGCATGGCTTTCCTGTTAATGAGATAATTTAGCTTTGGTGCCTAGGAACACTGTTGCCATGGATTTTTTTCTTTAGAATTAATGTATGGTTATATGCATGAAATAAAAAAATAACCCTTTTTGTGCTGGAATTCACTGAAAAATGGAATTTAATAATATCCATGTCACAGTTCCTGCTGCTCCCCCTTCTCATATCAGGTAGAGAACATGGTATGTTTTAAGTCAGAAACAAAGAACTACAACAAAGAATACAAGTTAGAATAGAAACCAAGCTTGTGCAGCTGGGTAAAAATTCCAAAGGAGTGATGATTATTCTCTAATCATTAAATTGACAAGCATAGTATTTAAAGGGGGATGGCCCAATTTAAGGATATAAAGTTTTCATCTTAATATATTGGCCTTCACTCCAAAACCCCATCTGCAAAGTTTCGCGCCGATATTTCTATCCGTTTTAATGCGAGAGCCCCATAGAGTATAGAAAATTAATATTGGTCGACCAAATTGGGCACATATTCGCTCATAACTTCCAAACCAAACATCATTTGGCTCTAAGATTTCACAGGGTGAATGAGAAAATAGTAGCTTTCTTCTGATACCAAAATGTTGACCACTTCCAGTAAAATCTGGGGACGAGGCTATTAGCAATCGGGCCATGGACCTTTAAAGCAAAGAAATAAATTAAAATGAATTGAGAATCCTCCTTACTGCTTCCAATGACCAGTAGGTCGTCAGGGTGCCACAAAGTCCTTCGCAGCAGAGTACCACAGGGGACGGGTCTCAAGAGAGGTGGGTAAGGTGTTCCACTGTCTTGCCACTCCACTCTTTCAGGTTGTCTACCACAGTTCTTGAGATTAATATTAAACATGCGATGTTATAATGGCTAAAGCCAAGTAAAGAAATAAACCAGTTGATCGTCCAGACTTTTGAAAAAAGTTGGTGAGGGAGGCCCTTATTATTTGTTATTTTATTATTTTTTTTTCAAAGATGGCCGCCATGTCTAAGATGGTCACCATGATATATCTGAAGAAGGTGCAATGTAGATCACCAAATGGTTTTATATCTTAATGTCCACATGTCAAGCAAATTGTCCCTAGTTTTCCCCCCTTTTTAGCCTTGTTTTTGGTGGTTTTTTTAAATAACATAACAAAAAAAATTGGTGCGGCGTCCAAAATCGGAGCGGGCAGGGACGATCAACTGGTTTATTCTTTTACTTGGCCTAATAAATGGTCCATCATCTGGCCATCGGTGGTTTATGTTGTATTTAACTCTGAAGAGTGAATAAGCCAGGTGAAACAATACAATGACATTTCATACCCACAGTTCTGCATGTTAATTTACAACAACTTAAATGCTGTAGCTACATTAAAGAGACATGAGGAGATTTCCAGAAAGAAGCGCCCCCAATTTTTGTTGAACCCCATTTTTTTGCATATTTGGAATGCTTACCAATGTATTAGATCACACCTGAAATGAATAAGCCGAATACACCGTCTTTATGTAGTAAGATGATGATTTAGTACTTTCTGTCGCGCACGACAGAAAGTCAAAGCACGGTGTTCTATGGGGACAATTACGATAGCAGGCAAGTTCAAAACAAGGTTTGCAGTTTTCTTTTGTACTTGTTTGTTCAATAAGCCTTAGAAACGTTCTCGGTAGGTGGTCTACAACCGATTCCGTGAAATTTGAAATTTGTATCCTCAAAAAAATCTCCTCCTGTCACTTTAAAGGTGCATTTTGTGATTCTAGCACCTGTTTTATTCATAGTTCACTAGATATCCTTGAGAAAAGCTTATTCACAAAAAAATTAGTTGATTCCGATCTTGCAGTTTTGTGTGATGAGCAATTCCTTGTTTCCCACAGTCCCATAGACCACTGTGCTGTAATTTCTGTCCATTTACGGACAGAAAATACAAAATCGCAAATTTCTTACAGATATGGCCGAATTCGCACGTAATATTTCGTACACATGGATTACTAAGGCTATCGGTTCAGATGATATATAAATCTCAACTTTTTTGAGCTAAGTCGAGGGTACGAGGTTGTGGATCACGAAATGCCCCTTTAAAGGGAGATGGCCTTATTTCAGTTAATGAAGTTTTCATCTTGATTGAATTACCTTGAACCCAAAACCCCACATGTAAATTTTCATGAAGTCTGTTTTGATGGCAAGATAAACCGTGATTTTGTCACAGCTGTTTGACCCCATGCAAATCGTCTCTTATTTTTAGAGCAATTTTAAGCAGTGGCGACACAATTTTGACAACTAATATAAGTAGGGATATGAAAGAGCTATTATCTCTGCAAAAAATCAGAAATATCCATTGCGGGAATCTTGCCATATAGGCCTACAAAGGTCAGAATTTGAATGTTATAGTGCCATTTTCCATAGAGAGACGTGTTAAACTAGATTTTTAGGAAAAATCATATTTGCCCGCAATGAAATTTCGTAAAATTTACACAGGATGAACTAAATGGTATAAATAATCCAAATTAGTTGTCAAAAGTGTGTCGCTGTTGATATTTTTGGCTTTATTCTGATTTTGTCATAATAAATGAGACTTTCAAACAGCTGTGTGGTAAGCCCCATAGAGTACTGGTAAAACCTAATATTGGTTGACCAAACACGGCACATTTCGCTCATCTTTTAACCCTAAGATTCTACAGGGTAATGAGCAAATAATAGTTTCATAAGTCGCCAAAATATTGGTGCTTGATATGTGGTCTAATCCCACTTGGTCTTAATGGCCTTTTGGCTACACTCCAATGGTTTATACCATTTTAGTCTAATAACCATTAGGCTAATAACTCATTAGTCTAATAGCCACATAGTATCATATACTTATCTGGTCTAAATCTCCTATCGTATAATATCCATATCGTCTACCGATTTGGTCTAATGCCAATGGTCTAATATTCCATCTGGTCTAATATTCATTTGGTCTAATTCCCAATTATCTAATATCCACTGGTCTAATACCACTGGTCTCTAATAGCCATTTGGTCTTAATAGGACATTTGGCCTAATAGCCATTTGGTCTAACTATCCATTTGGTCTAATATCCATTGGTCAGGTAGACATCATTCCATAGAACATTATACTAGATTTAATCATGAACGGACCCAAAACTTGAATTATCTTTTTTAAAGTTTGAACAGAATGTAGATAAACTAGGACCTGTGACTGAGACAGCAGAAATTTGCAGATCTAATGAGGCAATTAAAATTAGTTTTCTCATAGCAAAGGCCCTGTAACACAGGCAGTTTTTTAAAAATTGAAATGCTACATAAATATGGAGGTTTTTATGCACCATTTTATAACACCAGCAGCTTCCAGATCAGGAGATTAAAACAACAATGCCCTTTAAAATTGTATTTTTAAGATGTTTTTAGTAGCATGCCAAGTTGTATATTAAAAAAAGAGGTGCTTGTTCAGATTTCTGTCTATTGTGTTCTCCATTGCTATGAGAGGACTGGCACTGCCACATATGCCCCTCAAGACCGTGGGAAACCAAATTGCAGTTTTTGGTGGTAGAAGCAAAAATGGCATATTTTGCCCCCCCCCCCCCCCCCCAAAGCGTATTCATACGTGCTAATATGGATGTTATAATAAACAGGTTTTTTGGTTATATCTTGGGAAAAGAAATGGATTTGAGGGTTCAATATTTCAGGACGGGAAAATGAGAAAATATACGGCCTTTAATATGGTACCAAAATCGTTTCCTATACTGGGTAATCGGGGGTTCCCAAGGTTGATCAGAACATGCACCTGTAAAGGCCAATTCAGAGATTTCATGGGGATTTTTTCTCAATTATCAAACAAATTGCATTTTTGCATGTACATAATATACCTTTCCTCATACTAATCACTGTGGGAAAATAGCTAAGTTCAAATCGATCCTTCATATCAGTCTGTTTGAGTTCAGCTTTTCAGCTGATTTCAGTTTTTTTGTAGCTACTTTCAGAACCTCATTGCAGTGTCTGCATTATAGAAAAATCATGACTTTATAAAATTCTAGAGCCGGAAACTTTGTTATACACATTATCAAATGGTACTCTTAACCATACATAAATGTTACTGCATCAAAATGGAAAACTCCTATTTCATCTTGGACTATTGGATTAATTACCAAAAAAATTTATATTTCAAAATCTCTGAGGTCGGCCTTTAATGAAAGAAACATGAATGCAGTGTAGTATATTGAAACAATGGAAGGACATGCAGGTATCAACGAGTTATTGTGCCTAACCTAGTGCGCTCAGACGAGTCATTAACTGTGTCATGCTAAGTGTACCTTTTTACATATATTAGGACTGCACTAGGTAGGCTTAGAACACGATCATAGAGTGGGAGGCCAGTATTCTAAACCAGCGACTGTAATGGACTAAGAGTAGCGGCCAGTGAAAACTTTTTCCTAATATAATACAGCTTTTAGTGTTTACTGAACAAAGCCATTTCATCCTTGGATTTTTGACAGAAAATGAATATCAAAATTCACGCTGAAGTTCATCGGCTTTATGCAGGAAGATTGTATCTGTCAGTTGCACTTATAGTGTACATGGTTTCGGAAAATGTAGAACAACACCGCAAGAGAAAAAGGGGGGGCTGCTATTGAAAATTGTACATGGCATTTACTGCAGGCTAGCACCCCCAATTCCAGAATACACTTAAGGAGAACCTGTACAGAATAACTTGCATAATATATGCCAATAAAAAACAATTATGAAATTAACCATCTGGAGTGGTTTCAGGGGTTTTTCGGAAAATGGAATCTAATAACCATAAAACGAATTAAAAGCATTTGTCTGACCATGCGCTATTTGACCATCGCGCTACTGCATATGGGACATGTATTTGTGTTATGCGATACAGACGGACCTAGTCGCGTCATTTACATCTCACGCATGCTTCATTTTTTAATGTGTATTCCTATGGCATGTATGACCCAAACGTGCCGGTCGTATCGCATAACACGTTATACACTAGCGCGATTTTTAAATAGCACATGGTCAGACTAGATGGTTTTAATTCATTGTTAGGGTTATATAATTCTGTTTTTCTATGAAACCACTCGATATGTGGTCAATAATTATTTTATAGTGTATATTGTTTAAAGGTGCAACAAGAGATTTCACATATCAGGTGTCCCTAAAAAATTGAAAGTACTGATTTTTGCCCTGATGTAAAGCTTTCCATCTAAAATATCCCCATCTGAAAGGATTAAGCTGAGAGAAGTTTCTTTGGTTCAAAAATTGTGAAATTTCTAATTTTGTATAGGAGCAAATACAAAATTCAGCCTATGTTTTATATTGAAATATAAGCAAATCAAAATCACCGTTTTCCTCTCTTTTAAGACATTTCTGTAGCCAAATACAAGGTAAGAAATGTATTGAGTGGCTAGTCTATATGAAATTACTATTATGACACAATATTTGGGTGCCTCAAAATCTCTCATTGCACCTTTAATAATATTTGTTGTACGGGTTCTCCTTTAAGGCCGAACCGTCGCCAGGAAAGACCAAAATGAAAAAAATGTGACGGTGAGGCTTGCAGAACTAGTATCAACCCAAGTTTTGTGAAGGAAAGTAGTCCATTCATAATCAATTTACTAGGCTAGACACCAAAAGGGTGTTAACCTGTGTACAATGTGAGACATCCTTCCTGCATTGGCTTGTTTTCAGGAGGGGTTTGACTTCAGCAATGCAACCTTCCTGGTGGGAAGTATACAGTGGTTACAGTGGTTAAATTTGTTCTATAAAACTGTCTGTGAGCCATGTGTATGTCCTAATTTCAAGGCTGTCCAATTGTATCTCAAATCATAGACCCATTTTCTAAGGTCTTTTCTGCAAAACATTTAGATCACCTTGAAATAAGGACACAAATATAATACAATACCTACTACAAGGGCATTGGCTCTGGAGAGCAAATGGCAGCCATCCAGCACATCGATGTCAAGAAGGGCATCCGGTAAATCATCATGCAGCAGTATCAGTGGCATAACCACTTTTGGGGGGGGGGCCAAAAGGGGGCAGATATATTTTGGGGGAAATAATATATCAAAATTTGTTTAGAATAGTATAGGCCTATATGTTGTTTTCATTGTAAATTGGCACGTGTGCAGAAATTCACTTATTTTTCAGGGGCAGCTGCCCCGCACTGAGCAATGAATGTGAGGTGACAGGTGAATCCAGCCACACCTGCTAGCAGGGACAAAACCAGATTTAAAAATTTGGTTTACCAACCTTTACCTTCAAATACCATTGGAAATAGTGCCTTACCAAATTAAGGTCAAAGTGCTTTACAAATAAAAAGGGAGTAATGGACCATGAGATAAACACTTCACGTCTAATCTATTGTATAAGAAATAACAGCACAATAAATGAGAAAATTTGTGTGGGCAATATACCATTTGAAGACATATTCAACTCTTAAGAAATTGGTGAAATTTTAGAGCTTTCTTTAATGGCTCTTTAGTGGCAAATAGAGATGGGCAAAAAGTTCCATAGGCTAGGGTGTCACCCACTGACCTTCGTATATACTCTTGTTCAATTAAATAATAAAAAATCCTCATGTAAACATTACTTGGGGGTCAAAATTGGCTTAAATCACTAAAAATCTGCATTTGCCCCAAAATATCACATCGATATAGTGTGTGGCAATATTTTTTGTTCACATTGCAAATTTAGGGTTCAATGGATATCCTCGAGAAAATGTTATTTCCAAAATTTAAGTTTATTCCGATGGTGCATCTTCATGTTATGAGGAATGTTTGTTTCATGTTGCCTCATAGTCCATGTGTTATAAATTTCTATTCGTTTATGGACAGAATATAGGAAATCGCTAATTTCTCCCAGAGTAGATTGAATCTTCACCTAAGATTAGTCACACGTACAATACTTATGTTTAGGGTTCAAATTTCAAAAGCATCACAAAATGCCAGAGAAATCTTAAGATGTTTGGTTTGGACATTATGAATTTAGAAACCCATTTTTATCTTCCAAAATTACAGGGGGTAAATGAGAATAAACGATTATGGGTCCACAACTCCGTAACTCTTTACACCATAATCCGATAATGTAAATCGTTATTTTGTCGACATTTCAACAGTATCTTGCGATATAGACAGCAGTCCGCGATCAATCATGCTATAGTACACCGACCGATCTCCCGCATCACACTCACAAAATGTGCCAGTGTTGCCAGTAAATCGAACCAAAGTTCAAACAAAAACTGTAGTGAGATATAAATAATTAAATTACCCAGAATACGCAGACAAAAAAAGATGGACAAAAAAAAGTTCAAACAGTTGATTGCTCCGGCAAACTAAAATTCGCACCAAACAGCCCAATTTATCCGATCTTTGAGAGCTCGCCTGTACATCACAATTAGCCGAATAGTCAGTACAGTGCGAAAAAAAGGTAATTTTGGAAACACAGAAACCAATTTCGGTCAGATGGACGTCTGGCGGACTGGAGTAAACTTCAATAGTCTCCAAACCTCGTTGAGGCAGAAGACTAAAAATAGCAGCTGTCTACAGACCAATATTTTGACCACTTCTTGTAAAATCTGAGATCCTGGGGATGAGGTTATTAGCAATGGGGCCAAGGACCTTTACGAGCAAACTCTAACAAGATTGTGTTTTGTTGTAATTCCTAAAGGTCCCAGGAAAATGAGATGATAAACCTAGTCCAAATCTTTACGGGCATTCCATTCCAATAAACAGGGCCACAAAAAAGAATACACTACCAGTGACATCATTAGTAAAACTATTGATTTTCAGTCAGTGCTGACTCTCTGAAAAATCAATAGTCACTAATGATGTCATCACCAACCCAAATATTGAATGCTTTCTCGTCCCTCCTTGTAGACTTGACACAAACCACATCAATTATATTTGCATTTCCTGGGACCTTTAAAAAATCATGAACTGCTGCTTTAACTTGAATTATGGCTCAACTGCCTGATGCATAGATAACTCTCAAGTGGATAATGCTTACTTCAATGCCATTTGCGTAAATGTGAATCTCGCAACATTGCTGTATTATATAATCCAACATTTGCTATGAAAACATCAGGATAAGTGTTTGAATAGGACATTAAATTGCATCTTCAACTTGTGCCATCCACCATCATCCATTAGTCTTGGACACAAGGGAGCTTCAAGATTTCTATATTGCAGCTAAATCTGGAAGCCATTGGGGAATATCAATACATCTTTTATAAATATTTTGTTAAAGCAAAACGTAGCAGTTACAATTTTCCTTTTGAACTATCTTCAGCACCACTTTTGACCTTCCCAAATATAAACATTTTAAAAGATCAGACAGCATTGAGCAGTATTTTTTTTGTCCCCAGCAACATCAAGTTGCAAAAGGACTTTGTGATCGGTCAATCTGGGTTGCTGTACAGGCTGGGGGAGAACCTCACAAGGAAGTGCAGCAGCCAGACATGCTATAATAATACATGTTTGCAGCCATCTTGAATTGTTGCCTGTGAGGAGTTGTTGTGCTGGTGTTCAAGATATCTTTTACATCCAAAACATCATGACTCTATATAGCAACAGGTATTGTGCAGTAGTTATTTGTGCCACAGAAATTAAAAACAGCTAAAGTAATTCCATTACAAAACAAGTGGTTCTCGAACCACAAGTGTCGCCTGTTTTTGTGGTCCCCTTTTCTTTCACTCCTATTTTATAACTTGACCTCAGAGGACCTTTGACTTTTGCAATTGACCCTTGATTTTATTATATGAATGTTCCCAGTTGTATGTATGGCCCAAGTTTGGTATAAAATTGGATTCATTGAGTCCGATACTCTTATAAAATTGGATCGATTGAGCCCAAATTTATTGGTCGAGCTATGAGTTGCAAAAATATTTTAAAACTCATAGCAAGACCAATAAATTTTGGGCGTAAATCATCCAATTTTATGATTATCATGTTTCGGATCCAATATTTTCAACACTTGGACTCCTCAAAACATGATAATCAAATTTATTGGTCTCGCCACGAGTTGAAAAATATTGGGCTCGACGAAATTGGCATTGGACGAAAAAAGAATCCAATTTTATCATTATTATGTTTTGAGAATCTTGTGTCCTATATTACTATACAAATTTCATTTTAAAAATAGGTACAAGGACCCATAAATAAGCTATAGAAGATGATGCATGGAATATGCAGAGCAAATAAGTAGCAATAGACACTATGAAACACTGAGAAACAGCAAATGCATGAAACCACCAAACACTGGTAACCACCCAGCACATGGGATCCACCAAGACAAGGAACCGGCCAAAAGTGGAAACCCACCAAGACATAGAATCACCTAACACCAGGAACCATCAAACACCTGGAACCATCAAACACCTGGAACCATAAAAGGCATGTGACCAGACAGGCATTCAAATAAAAGACATCAAAAAACAGGAACCCCCAACACTGGGAACCATCCAACACTGGGAACCACCCAACACTGGGAACCACCCAACACTGGGAACCATCCAACACTGGGAACCATCCAACACTGGGAACCATCCAACACTGGGAACCTCCAAGCACTGGGAACTGCCAAACAATGGGAACCACTCAGACATGGAATCACCTACTGTGAACAGCAAATACTGGAAACCACCCAAAACATGGACGAAAGACTCAACTCACGACCGCCCCCACCACCAAAATGAAACATCCTTAAATTCTATCAACCAATCAGTCAGCATGTGCATAAATAATGACATATTCTCATCACCAGGGTGTGGAAAATCCTAATCTACAGTGAAAGCCTATATAGCAATATATGGATAGGGGATTGGAGTCCGAAGTGGTGAAAAAATTGGGCACCCAGGTTTCTGCTGGCATTTGATGACTCAAACTCTCATTTTTATTGGGTCTCTACCATGTGTATAGTAATATAGGATGGAAGATTCTCAAAACATAATAATGGTTGCAATTGGACTTCAACCTTTAAAAAAAAAATACAAATTTTATGTTTTTAGCCTGAAGCCAATTTGATGTTTTAGCCAATTTTATAACTGTACCTCATGACCTTTGACTTTGTATGTGCCCTTTGATCTCATTATTTTATGAAGATTCCAAAGGGACATGTGTGATCCAAGTTCTGTATCAATTGGACTTGCTTCTCGAATAAGGCCAATTTGATGTTTTCAGCCCATTTTATAACTTGACCTCATATGACCTTTGACCTTGGTATGTGACTCTTGAGGGAGCGCACCACTAATGGCGCTCCTATAGGAATACACGCATTTTTGTACGGGTTCCGGTTACAGTACACAACTCCCTGCAATACTTGAGACATTGTGTTTGGTATCAAAATAAAGCACTTTTTCTGAAGATTTTAGAAATTTTGCTGGAATATGGTGTTGACCATCTACTTTTCACGTTATTTTCACATTAAAACGCAATAGCTAAATTCACCACCCCGCATCACTCATCTCTAAGAATGACCACCCGTGCACATCTGCGGCCGTATCTTGGGTTTGCGATGAAACCCGATTTTGTTTCTCAAGTTATGCAATGTTGACATCAATTTCTATCGTCCATGTGGATATCGTGCGATTTGTAGCTCCCGTTATGAAGATATGACCAGTAGAATCTTGTCTAAGCCTTGCACTTTTTTAGCCGATTTGCGTTATTACATAAAACGTGGATGAATTAGTGGTGCGCCCCTTGACCACCGTATCATAATTATGAAGGTTCCCAAGGGGCATCTATGACCTAATTTCTGTAGCAATTGGACTTTTTCTTCTCAAATGAAAAATTTTATTCAAAATGTTAACCTTTGACAACACTGGCACAAGGCCACACAGGCAGAATGAAGGACTGCCTCCTGCAATTCTTGCAGGTGACACAAAAATGGAGAAGTTGATGTGTTTTCAAATTATTGACCTGTGTTGATTTTGCCATTTTTTCAAAAATTTTGTAAAGATTGATCTTTAACAGATGTATTGACAAAAAATGATTAATACCTTAATTTGGTTTCCAGCACAACAATTAATATGGCTATTGTACATTCAGTAGATCAAATCATCAATACAGTGGATAAAGATAAAACAATTGGAATATTCCTGGACTTATCAAAGGCCTTTGATACCATCGACCATAATATATTAATTCACAAATGAAAACACTATAGAGGTTATTCCTGTGACGTCATTTCGTATCGATCGGCGAATCTTCACCATGCCTACGGTACTGCTTACGGCACATACATGATACAAAGCATGCAAAGC
This sequence comes from Ophioderma brevispina, assembly GCA_023653785.1. NCBI lineage: Eukaryota > Metazoa > Echinodermata > Ophiuroidea > Amphilepidida > Ophiodermatidae > Ophioderma > Ophioderma brevispina. The sequence goes on along the minus strand of JAMKCH010064999.1, from coordinate 43,648 downwards.
ATTGTCAGAACGTTGTTTTGAATTGACTCAGTTCATATTTCCACCTTCCCTGGTATTTCGGAATTATTCCATAAAGCATCATAACACCGCATATGAATTAATATTTTCCTGTGAAAATTAAAAATGCCGAACAACCGCAGTCAGTCATCCGCAATTTATCACTAACTTTAATTATAAACTGACGATCTGCGAGACCGGGAAATGAGCCAGATTCTAGTGAGAGTGCCTTCTTTTTCGTCTTGTTTATAAAAAGTAAGTTATATCACAGGATGGAATCTTAGGATTAATTTTATTCCATGTTAAATTTCTGACTCCTGATGATGAAGAATACTAGTTAAGCTTCAAAAGAACAATTTGATTTAACAAATGTTGTCAAAATTTGACCTTAAGCTCAGATCGAAAAGGAATGATTGTTTCCTACATACCACTAAAGCTTCCGTCATACATTTTCTTTCTTTCTTTTTAAATATAAATGCAGAAGTGTAAAAATCATGGCAGAATAGTTTGACTTGTCAGATATTCTCCAGCCTAACTGAAAATTGTACGGTTGTTCAAGCGGTGCATGGTTAGCAGTCGACACTACTGCTCTTTGTGTACCGTAAGCATGGTGTTTGAGCACGCTTAATCGCCGATCGATAAAAAGAGGAATAACCTCTATGGTTTCCACAGCACAGTACTTGATTGATTTATTAGTTAATGGGCCTTTTCAGAGTAAATCAACACCAAATGATCACGTATGTCAAAAAATTTCAAGCCTGGAAAAAGCAATTGTGATTCTTTGCTTTGACAATGTTGACACTGGCATTCAATTTTACTTGTAATAGAGAGATAGTTGTGTAAAATTCAAAATTTAAATTGACCTGCAGCAAGTCTATGGAAAAAAGTAAAGTTGAATTTTTGAAATTACACTGTTCAACCGTTATTACAAATTTCAAAAGCTGAGACTCAAAAGTTAGTATGTACACTTAACATTTTTCTTAATCTATGAATTCTAGATAAGTACAAACTTAAAACCCATTTACAGCACTGGGTGAAACTACATGAACTGTTTGCATAGCAGTTTAGATTCCCATGAGAAACGGTTGACATGGACATACTTTGTCCACACAGCGCTTTCAATGCTGATGATGAAACAGAAAGAGTTTGGATTTACACTTCTAGATATGATTTGAACCCAATTCTTATGTTATCAGTTTTTAAGCTTGTCTTGTGCCGTAACTTGTACTTTCTATGTACAAATGGAGGAACATTGACATCAAAGCGTAAATGAAAAGTTGACATCCTTTACTGATTTAAATGCCAAGCATCTAACCAGGCCCGTAGCCAGGAATTATTTTGGGGGGGTGGGATTTGCAGAAGTTGGACCTTTTTTGTGCTCGCCGGTGACCCAAACTTTTTTTACCGTCGCATCAAAAATCTGAAGGGCGGGGGTGGCCGGGGGCGGACATAAAATATCTTCGGCATACAAAACACTATAATAGCCATAATGCGTGCTAACCACTGTACCACTGTATGACCCAATAGTAGTCGGGGAACACGACCTTGACAATGGCACGCGGCCCAATTTTAAACACACCATAGCGGACCGTTCAACAGGGAAAAGCCGACTTCAATATGATAAAAGCGGAACTTTGTCATTTTGGGGGGGGGGGGCGTCGCCAACCCCGCAAAACCCCCAAACAAAACCCCCCACCCCCCCTACACCCACCCCCCCCCCCCCCCCCCGGCTACGGCCCTGCATTAACACTTTAAATATGGAATGATCATAGTCTATTGTACCAATATGAACAATGATGGAGGTGGCCTGAAAGTTTCAGAAAATTTTGAGATAAATGTTACAACTGTTATCACCAAAAATGAAAAGGCGGTTGTAGTATTTCCAGATGATGTAACTCAAATCTCTTTATTGTTTGGTGGATTCTGACCATTTCTCTTTGTATTCATAGCCACTTTCGCCGGTTTACATTAGTTTTCTTGAAAAGTGATGATCAATAATAGCTGGGGGTTTGCCATGTGTGATTCTGACAGGCCAAATCTTGGGTTATTTCTGGCATTATAAATGGTCATAAAATCAAACATCCTTAAAGGCGAAAAAAAAAATTGTCAGAACTATCCTCCTGATAATAATCAAGAGAAGAACCAGTAGCTCCCACAATGGCATTGCTCCCATTGGAAGATTTTTGCTACAGATTGGCATGTGGATCGTTAGAGATGAAACGCTCTTAAAAGCAAGTTGTGATCAGTACTGGCATTTTTAGCATGTTCATCCTAAGGACCCACATCAGTACCTGTACAAAAACCTCCAATGGAAGCGAAGCATTGTGGGAAGCTATTTGAAATCTTCCTTATATAATCTATAAAAATTACAAGCAAGTGCTACTCAAAATCATTCACACAAAATCAACAGAAGTTCGGCACCCGGGTGTTCCGGCACAAAAAACAGTGACCATGAGTTAAAAGATGGCTTGTGGCTGGAAAATCTTTTTAAAGTATTTTAAAAAAGAAAAAACCTACAAATATAAAAAATTTCAATTAAACATACACAACAGCAATTGGGTCACACTTACCCGAGCAGTAGCAAACATAGCTAAAATCATTGGCGCCAGCGGGAAATCAGGAAGTGTGATACCACATCGAAATATCAGAGATATTATTTCTAGAGTAGCTTTAGAAAACAGAAACTGGGGTGCTAAGTTGATGCAGGGATATCTTGTATTACTCCATGTAAAGGTACCCAGGACCAAGAGAAGGGAAAGCATGAGGTATGTGCCAGGCTAGAATTTCGGCGAGAATTCGAGAATCGATTCTCGCAAAGATTCTCATAAACTTGATTGGTGAATCGAATGTTGAGTTCGTAACCTTTAGAACTTAACACTAGAGCGAATTAGATGATTCCTGCAAAAAATTTGGTGGGGAAATCAACGGACTGATTCTCACACTCAGCGACGAAATTCTACCCCTGCTGTGGTGGAGCAACAAGGGGTAGAGGACCAGAACAACGGAAAAGCTCTGAGTTTGAGGGAGTATCACGTTGCTGATCCAAATGCATTGTGGCACCATTGATGGGAACAATAAGTTGATAAGGTGGAGGCTGGTGGTACATGACTGCATTGATGGATATAGCCGTATACTACCTATCCTCGGATTGTGACAAAACACAAAAAAATACGCAAGTAAACTTGCATAAGCCCCCTGGCAAGAGGCAGTGTGAACATGACCTAAGAGGGACCTTTGACCTTGTCCAGGACCGCTGACATCATCCACACATGATGAACCCCTATTGAAGCTTAACCAAGTCTGGGTCAATCGAATAAGGAGACGCGGAGGAAAAAAAAACACGAAACCTAACCAAAAAACCTAACCAAACTGGAATGGACAACAAATACATACACAGACATACATTACATACGGAACATTCGCCACCCTTGCAATATCCCCTCGCTTTTCCAGCCAGGGGGGATAATAACAAGTGCATGAGAAGTGCTTGGAATAAACATTGCAGAAATCCAACGGATGGTTGCAGAAGAGGTGAAGTCCATTGAATGGGTTCAGAGTAAACTGCAGCTTGCAGATGCTTTAACAAAGAGGAGCAGAAGACAGCGATTGGCTGTTAGAATGTTTCAGCTCTGGAGAACTGGAAATTGACATTTAATAAATGAGTGAAAAGAATTTGAAGCATTTTTCCAAAAAAATTTTGTCAATGACTTCAAATGACGTCTAGACAACTTTGAACCTTTTATTCATTAAGTCTTGCCCCCATGACTCACTTTAAGATCATATTTTGACCAACATTTATGCTGACAGGAATTTACATGGTAGCAGAGCTAAGGAAACTGATGGCACCACCGGTCTGGAAGACAGAAGTGACTTCATATGAGGACTGGACGTTTGGCACCCGGGTGTTTCAGCACAACAACAGTGACCAAGTTAAAAAATGGCTACTTGTGGCAGAAAAGCTTTAAATATTGACCCAGATGAACTGGAATATTTGTACACTTCAAGAAACCTGACACGACAGCAATTGGCGTCACACTTCCAGACCAGTACACAAACCATAGCTAAACATTTGCACCAGCTGGAAATCAGAAAGTGTGATACCACATCGAAATTATCAGATAGTGCATAGGCGATATTATTTCTAGACTAGCTTTAGAAAACAGAAACTGGGTGCTAAGTTCATGCAGGGATATCTTGTATCAATCCATGTAAAGGTACCCAAACACAGAGTAAGGGAAAGCATGAGGCGTGTGACCCACAAGGGAAAAAGAAAACGGAAAGCTCTGAAGTGGAGGGAGTATCACGTTACTGGCCTAAATGCATTATGACACATTGATGGGAACCATAAGTTGATAATGTGGAGGCTGGTGATACATGGCTGCATTGATGGATATAGCCGTATACTACCTTTCCTCGGATGTAGTGACAACAAAACAAGTGCATGAGAAGCGCTTGAGAATAAACTTTGCAGAAATAACGGATACGGATGGTTGCAGAAGGAGAGGTGAAGTCCACTGAATGGGTTCAGAGTAAACTGCAGCTAGCAGATGCTTTAACAAAGAGGAGCAGACAGTGATTGGCTGCTAGAATGTTCCCGGGGGGCCACTCAACCTAAATCTGTTGTCATCCGCGAGCAGAAAAACGCGGGAAAGGGTAGGGTTTTCACACCGCGGCACGGACCGCGGAAAGGGTCACAAAACAAAGCAAAATGACCAAAAAGGGTATCATTTTGCACTCATCAAGTCGGCGTTTAGGGTTAGCAATGGCGGATCCGCCCCCTCCTTACCGAAAAAATGCGACAATAACACTTACTTAGGTAGACAAAATCATCTGTACTCATATATTAGCAATTTTCCGCGATTAAGCGCGTTTTTAAAGGCATCACAAAGACCATGATCAGTGCAGCAGTGGCCTGTCTCCGGGGCCTATCTTTGAGGTGACGATTCCATTTTTGATTGCCTGATCATCACTAATGTTCTACCTTTATTACGCATAAATCGGACAGCATTTTTGTGTGCGCCAACTCATTGAATGTAAAGCGGAGAGTAGTTATAAGGAAAAAATGCGTACTTCTCGAAACAAAAACAGATAGGACCAGTTAATGCGCTATGTCTTTTCACCGTCCAGAAATGATTCCATAACTTCACGCGAAGACGGTCAGTTCGTTTGGGGGCCGTAAGGTTTCTCTTTTTCATGGCTCCGGAATGAACATGAACATGACATTATAATTTAATCAAATGTTGGTCAATTCTAGTTATAAATTTCTTAAATAATTGTTTGAAAATACTCGGAGGTTATTTTGGGTGCGTAACGCGGATTCGGCAATATTTGCCGATTATTTGGTGGACTGCAAACGTGGAAATCGGGTCACTGTAGAAAATGGAGGTACTGGTAGCACTCTTATAAAATGGTCCTATCTGTTTTTGAGTATGTCATTTTATGTGTAAAAGATATAACTCGATTCTTCCAATGCCCTAGACTATATTGCGAAGCAAATTGAAGAAAATTGGCAGAATTTGTGGACTGTGCCACTGCCGCATTAAGGGTATGCTTTTAGGGTTCCGTGGAGTGATAAGGGGTAGTATGAATGAAGGAAAGCTATCCGCGTTTAGGAGTCAGATCGGAAAGGTCCTGCTCGAGGAGAAAAAAAGGGAAGGAGGTAGGGACACACAACACCCCCACACCCCCAACAAACCACCCCCCCCACCACCACCCCACAGACACAAAACGAAAAAAAAAAAAAAACAACACAAAAAAAAAAAAAAAACAAAAAAAAAAACAAAAGAAAAAAAACATAAAACAAAAAAACAAAATACATAAAAAAAATACAAAAAAGAAAAACAACAGAAAAAGAAAAATAAAAACAAACACCCAAATAAAAGAAATACGAAAATAAAAAAAAAAACAACACACCCCACACAAAAAAAAACATACCAACCAACAAAACCAACAAAACCACACAACCCCCCTAAAACCAAAACACCCCCAACACACACAAACAACACACAAACCAAACAATACAAAAAAAAACAACCCCCCCCACCCCCCATAAAAAAATTAACCCCCCCCCACCCCCCCCCACCCCCCCCCCACCCCACCACCGCCCCCCCCCCCCCCCCCCCCCCACCCCCCCCCCCCCCCCCCCCCCCCCCCCCCCCCCCCCCCCCCCCCGGGAATGTTCAGCTCTGGAGAACTGGAAATTGACATTACTAATGAGTAAGAACTTGACTCAACCAATGAGTGAAAGGACACTCTGCTATAAATACAAGCAAACAAGTTTTTGTTCATTTGTGAAACTTAAACGCTTGTGTGTGTAAGGACAGTTGAAACTCCTTCATATAGGAATTCACACATATAACTGACCACAAGATTGACCCAGACACATTAGACTATACAAAACGTAGTTACTTAGGTCATCTGGTCCACCTCTACCTGAACACACATTTTAGTTTAAGTAAGAAAGAGCAGGGGCGTATGTTAATAATATAACCTCTGCATGTGTTTCCCCTTTCCCAAGCAAGTAGAGGAGGTGGGGCCTAAGACTACCCAGTCCAATAGATGAGGATTCCCCAGGAGGATTCCCTTAGTTTAGTAGCAAGATTTTTATTCCAAGTTACATGAGAACAATATAGTTAAGAATAGAACCCTGATAGAATTTACAAAAACAATTGTTTAAGAGAAACAATATGGCAATTAGCCTTTCATCAAGACATCGAACTTGAATTTTAGTTGCTACGGTCCCTGTCAAGGATGTGCTATATAGTGCCCTCTCATATCCGCATATATTTCGTGGATAAAAAAACTATCCCTTGGACTGATGGTCATGTAAATGGCATTCTGTAGGAGCACCTGGTGCTTGCATTGCGGTCAAACAATGTGACACTATCATATGATGACATTGTTTTCATGTTACGGTCGGGCATTGGTTACCTATTGCGGTTTTATTTTATTTAAAGAAAGGGTGGGTTGACCATAAATTGATAAGGTTGGCACGAGCAATTAATACGTACATCCCCCATGCGAGGACCCGATTATACTTGCCCACAAAACTATCATATTGCCAAAGAGCACTCTGCAGCTAATTAGCTGATGTCAATTCCAAATCCTAATATGATGCAGGTATAGAACTGAGAAGCGAGCGCTCAGATTCACTTTTTTCTGTCATGTTTGCCATAGAAAAAGGCCCGCAAGAATTCCCAATTAAAACCTATGTTATCTGCTTGTCTGCACAAGTACATAGAGATCGAGAAGGAGGAGATCGCTATTATGCTATTTATTGATTTGTTTGAAAGCATTAGCCTATATGTTGTAGATACCGGGTGGTGAAGTGTCAATGCACTCCAAAGTATACCCAACTCAGTACTCGATCACGTTCACCCTGTCACTGAAATTACAGGGGGAATATGCACCATATCAGCATTAATGCCAAAGGGTGGACTTAGATGCATGCTCTGGGCATGCCTAATATTAGTAGCCCCGCCCGAGTGGATATCAGTGCATGGGCAAGGCGCCCTCAATTGATTCATACTAATTACATCGTCAAACACAACCCTTGATGGCCTCCTGGTGACCCCTTGACTTGACCTACCTCCGTGGCAAACAATTAAATGAATTGGGATTTTTAAAGTGTCATTCCTCATATACCAATATTAAATGGACATTCCTTCATTTACCAATTAGAGGGTCATTCATTTACCAATTAAGGGTAGTCCTTTCATTTATACCAATAAAGGTCATTCCTTCATTTACCAATTTAAAGGGTAATTCATTATTTAAAGGGTGCATCCCTTATTTACCAATAAAGGGTCAGTCCTTATTTACCAATTAAAGGGTCATCATTCTTTAGCAATAAAGGGTCGTTCCTTTGTTTACAAATTATTAAAACGGGCATCATTTACCATATTAAAGGGTCATTCCTGCATTTACATACTTATTTACCAATTAGTTAAAGGGTCATTCATTCATTTACCAACTTAAAGGGTCATACTTCATTTACCAATTAAAGGATCATTCCTTCATTTGCTATTAAAGGGGGCCAGTCCTTCATTACCAAATAAAGAGTAATTCCTTCAATTTCCCAAGTAAAGGCTCATCCTCATTACCAATTAACAGGGTCTTCCCCATTTCCAATTAAGGGTCATTCCTTAATTTATCAATTAAAGGGTTATTCCTTTGCCATTTAAAGGGTTCTTCAGTACGAAAAAGGGTCATTCATCCATGAATAAAGGTCATGCCATCATGTACAAATAATAGGGCCAATGCAGTATTGTTTACAATTAAAGGACTTTTAATTATAAAGGAGTTAAAGCTCGGTTAAGCCACATGCTTTGATCATGTAAAGCCCGCGGTTAATTTTAATAAACAACGAACAAAATTTTGAACTCAATTTTCAATAAATACAATTTTTTGACACTGCATTTTTCATTTTGACTCATGACATTTGACATCAAGGGTCTGGACTCTTGGGGAAAAAATGATGATGAAATTACGTTACCCTGTGGAAATCCCAAAGGCCCAAATCCAGCAGATTGTGTCCGGCCCCCCTAGTTTAAGTCGTATTAAGTCGATATCTTTCTTAGCCGAAAGTATGGCAGCGGTGGTAAAAAAAAAAATTGTGGATCAACCAGCCTTTAGCACAACATATAAAACAATCATAATTTTTTGTCAAGATCTCGCTTTTACGCGTTTGTGAAACCTGATTCAACTAAAATTATGATTTTTGGCTGCATGCTCTCCCTGAAGATTATTTTACAGCAGCAGTCATTCGCGGGTAAATTTTTTACCGGGTGTGTGTTATATGATTGTGTTGTTTTGAAGGTAGGGTTTTTTTTTCTCTCTGATCTCTTTTCTGTGCATCTAACTGACTGCTGCGGAAGTACGGGGTGTCGTGAGTGATAATGGGAGCACGCCCCAATCGTAAAATAGGGGGCCTCATAACACTAACAGTGTGAACTGATAGGAATATGCTGGCCCCAAACAGCGCGCAAGAAACGCAGTGGGTATATTTTGCATAGAGTGATTGTATGATTCTGTACGTAAAGGCTTGGACGCAAAAAGATAACCGATGAATAATTTCCACCCGTATTGGGTGTATCGACAAAGTGTAGCATAGCAATGCAGGCTGAGTCGGTGCTGTACCCAGGGCGTTATAGCAAGGCAGGTAGCGGGCTTGAACCAGGCCGTTGGCTATATGGCCTAGCTATGGTCTCAGGCTAATAATTTATCTGGGTAACACATGGAAGCATGCCACAACAACTCCACAACTTTAAATATATTTCCTATCAATGTCATGTCACTGGTCAAACTGGTTGTGGCAATAATTAAAGGGTAATAGTGATACAAAACTTAGGTAAAGCACAGGCCAGTAGGCCTTAGTCAGAAGAAACTTGTCGCAAGTGTCCAAATGTAATGTGCACCTTCTACTTCCAACTTCAGATCGTGCAAGATCTGCTGGGGCATTTCTAGTTGGACGCGGCCTTCCTAGCCCTGCATCACCTTCATTTTCCTTGTGGATTGATCCTTCGAAAGAACCAGAGGTTTATTTTTTTTAAAAAAAATAGTGATTCTGATGATGGCATGTAATGTTGATATTGAGCAGGCCAGCCTGCCTAGGGCTCGCCTAGGCCAGCATAGCCGCTAGGCCAGCCTAGACTAGCTGGCGAGGGGTGTGTACTTACAGGTCGTAATAAACTAAAAATTTAGGGATTCTGATGGCTTGTTAAATGTATATGCAGCAAATGCCAGCCTAGCTCTAGGATCTGCCTAGGCCAGCCTAGCATAGCCTCCTAGGCCCGCCTAGCCTAGGCCAGGGCCTAGCCTTAGCTAGGCATGGGCTAGGCATGTAGGCCAGCGGTTATGTGTTAATAAGTAGAGTATATTAACGCACCGGAGAAAAAGTGAGAGAATGATTAACACCTGTCCTAACATGCCTAAACTCACATTGACTGTGGCATGTTTAGGTAGCCCTAAGTTATGACATGGAAAGAAAGAGCTAGGCCTTTATACTCTGTAAGTTACTAGTTGTCATGACTGCAACAACTACAAAGTACCACAAATGACAATCCTGAACCCATTTTACCCCCCAGCGATCATTTGCATGTGCAAGTTTGCTTTCGGTTTCACGCTTCCGATGAGATAGACCTAGCTTCGACACGTCATAGCGAGCATGATGAGACTAAGTATCCCGGCTAAGTATATAGATATCGGGGGGTTTTTCCGACACAAAACCTGTAGGGAAAAAAGTTTTACATACTTCACTTACCGACCTCCTATGGTATATTCCGAGTCCCTGGGTGTATTATCATGAATAACAATTACTAGGACAAAAATAAAGCAATAATACATGAGGTATTATAAAACAGTTTTCTACAAGTTTTCGATGTAGAATTGCTATAAAGGCAAAATTTTAGTATACTCAGTGCCTGCATTTTCAGAGTTTCTTAATTTTGCGCCAGGTATTGACGCCCAAACATCCTCGTAAGTACATTGACAGGCACTGCACATCCGTTATAAATAAGAATTCAGTGCCATTTGGTATGGATTGGTATGTCAAGGTGAGTAAATGTCAGTTTTAAAAATGTGTGATGGACCCCGTAATAGCAATATACTTAATTCTCTGACTAGTACACGACCACAACCCAATATGGAGTGTCTGTCTAGGCAACTCTGACTAGAGCAGACATGCCAACCTGACCCTTGAAGAAGCTCAGTAAGGCTGATTCCCATCAGAAAAAAAATATGAAAATTGGAACAATAAAATTATTGTTAATCTGCCAAACAATCATGAAATCGCCCATCGCCAGCCAATCTGTTGTGATGATGCCCGCTATGTATGAGAAGACTACGACTCGACTTGCACCCTGTGTAAGAGTATAAGGCCCTGGTTAAGATTACCGCTAGCTTACAAGACTGGTTGCAAAAACGGTTTCCGAATAAACGTCATTGACATCCGCCGCTAGCAGCATATTTGCGGAATTGGTTGCCTATTCCAAGCATTGATTTTTTAAAACATCAAACAAATATTCATAGGTTAAGGTTAGAAAACAAGACATTAAAAACTAAAATTTTCGAGAAACAAATATCCAACAGAATGGAGTATTATAATAGTTTTTGTTGATATCGCAGACTACAACTTAATTCAATTTTAAAAATGGCGAAATTCATGTTGTGATGGTTCCCGTCGATTAAAACGCCGTAGGAGTTAATGATAGAACGAAAAGGGTGGACACAAATGAGGGCGGTATTTTTTAAACCTGTCAGACTATAGCTTTCAATAGCTTTCAATACGTGTATAATTAACGCTGTAGTCTACAAGAGCGTTCGCTTCCGCTCGATGATTGAAATAGCTCAAAATTTGGTTCCTGCAAATGCCTCAAAATTTCAGTTCCTAAGGCACTACCTTTGAGATGCAAAACAGTTCCAAGTTCCTTCCTGAAACAATATTGGGTGCAGACTACAGATGTTCGAGCACTATATAGATTTTGTTAATGTAACATATATCATCATGAATCTTATTTGCTCAGCATTTTATCAATCCATTTCCCCTCTTATCACAGTGAGAGATTTGAAACTCGGGTAGGGTGCCTAGAGTAACAATGTCTGGTGCTGTATAAACTATATGCAAGCTATCTGGTGTGTTTAGGTTTACGAAACATTTTGTAAGCCACAGGGATGGTCATTTCTGGCCTTTATGGCCTATTTCGATCATCTCCTCCATATCCGTACTTGTACGATGTATGTCTCTCGTTCATATATGTATGTTTTGTTGATATGTGAAAAAATTGATGATTGATTGATTGTAATCAATCAATGAGCTATTTGCATAATAGAATTAGTGACATGAGTACAATGTTATTCATAAGCATTTATGACTTGACAGACTTTGGTGATGAAAAGTCAAGGAATAATCAATATTAGTACCATCAACTAGTGCGAAGTTAATTAAACTGTAAAGCACAATGGTATAATACACTATCGCCTCAACGTGCTAAGCTGCAATGATATTTTACATCGCAATAATGCAGATTAAAAGTCATGTATAGGATGAGTGTAATGACTCATCTCAAGGGAAATTGTGCTGTATTATTACATAAGATATATATGCCAGTTGACAATTTTGATAATTAGAGATGGTGGTCTCTGGATTTCCCACATAAAATATTGTGACTAGAATAAGAGCAATATATGTTTTAGGATACATGTCAAGTTGCATTCCAATTTTGTTTTGAGGCTTGTCGATCAAGTAATTAGGACTGATGTTGCCGATATGCATTTTGAATTTTGGCAAATAAAAGTATATGTATGGATGTACTTTGTATGGTTTTATCCTTTATTCCACCATCTTTCAAGGATCATTAAGGTGGAATCCCCCCAGTACGGTTTTTTCAAGGCAACAATTTAGATTGTATTTAAATTGGTTGGAATATACCTTTCTTTGGTGCTTCAAATTGGTAAAAATCGGACATTCATTAGCAAAGTTATGATATTGTTGTTATCAAAAGTCAGTGGCAAAGTTATCAATATCTCAGGTATCTCCTTATTTTGACTTCTTTTGGATGTTTTGTGTTGATATCTGTGGTAATATTCAGCAATTTTTATACGATTTCTGTAATAAATTCCTTTATGTATTGTTTTAATATGAAAATGAAATACTTTTTAACTATTAATTATTGTTAATTAAACATTTTTTAACGGACCCACTAACTTTAAAGGCCCATATCTCAAATATGGGTGTGATTTTAGCGAAATACCGGGCGTGGAAACATGAATTCTCAAAAAGTATAAAGGTACCCCCTTAAATTTTAACTGAAGCTGCTCCTATCGATAAGACTTCAAATGATTTAAAATTACTTTTCTCACACCCTGAGAACATGCTGGTGCTAAGGAAAGAAAAAAACAATTATGAAAATCTGAATTTGACCTTGACTTGATACACCCACTCAATGTGCATGCAATTACTTCTCGTAGTGCAGATTGAAGGTCTGCCTTTATTGCCTTAGTGCTTTTGTTTCATTACCCAATTAAACATATACTTTTAAGATATCATGTTCCATGGCCCATTATGTTGAAATTCACCAAATCCAACATGGCTGCCATGGCCATTGGCAACGGGTCACGTGACCGGGATCTTTTGTAACTGTTTTTTGGAAAGACTCAAATGTTTCAAGGATATATTAGGCATTCCCTTGCAGACCGAAAACTGTTCCAAGACCAAACTAATTACCTCATGAAAAGTCCCTAATAAGGATTTGGATTAAGTCGCAATTACCTATTGATAGTTCAGATAAGAGGAGACCGCATCTCATCCCATCTCAGTCAATATTGTTAATCAATGTATACTGTCAGCAGTCATGATTTACAGCCTTTTTATTTGTTTTGATTTGAAGTGGTTGAGAGGTGAATTTCAGCACCAATAATTTTCATTATTTCGGAAAGGAGAATGGAAAGGTATTCTTTACTTTTTTTTGGAGGGGGTGGTGTGTATTTCTTTTGGGCGGATAGGAGGGGGGTTCTTTTTTGGGCGGGAGGTTTGAGGGGGAGGGTATGAGGAAATGATTATTTCTTCTTTTGGGGGGGTTGGTAGGGGTCTCTATATATTTCTTTTTTTTTTTATCCGCACATTTTTCTACACTTTGGGACCAAAAAACCGGTGATTTCTGCCGTTATACTCCTCCTTTAAGCTCTTTCTTGAACTGCAGACAACATGTCACCATCAGGGGGTAAGTGGTGGTGCGATCTATGCCCACAGGGACTGTAACTGCACCCCGTCTCGATGCCGAAATATCGGTGTTAGAGTCTGACCTCACTTCCTTATCTTTCATGGTAAAATGCCCGTTGCCGGTGGTTTGTAGCTCGGTGCGAAAGTCTTGAAGATCGCAGCGTTTGTGGTCTTGAGGTCACAAACTATCAGATAGAGAAGAGCCAGTGTGCAATGGTAAAAAGGGGGAGTGAATAAGTTGACAAAAGAGAAACAGAAGCAAAGAAGAGGCAGAGAAGGGAAACAGACGGAGATGGTCACCATTTTTGTTACAGGTTTTGAAATTACGAACATTAACCAATCCCAATATTAGGCACGAGAGACTGGCACCCGTGGACCGTAACATAACAGTCGGCAACCTCAGTGCTATTGGCGGCACAGTCAGATGTATTACACCCGCCGAATTCAATAGGCAATTAGCACGTCTCTTAATTCCACTTAAAAGGATAATCTCTGGGGATTATACTTCAGTCTTCTTACGTTCGGTCTTGCAGAGGGTCACCGTATATTAAACCTGATAATATGCAAGTACTATAGATAAATTTAATATTTCAGCATTTAGGCCTCAGAGCAGCTGAACCGGGGGGATTCCACCTTAATAAGTGTTAATGCCCATTTTGGGGAGAAGACACAGTAGTCTACCAGTAGTATTGTACGCGAAGTGGAGTGGGGGGGGTATACCATTGGCTAAGTGTAGTACATTTGTGAGAGACTTGACTGACAATGATCTCCACACAGTTATAACTATAATAGCCACTCAGAGATTAAACTTAAAAAAAAGCTCTATATTAGTAGGACATCAATATTTTGTACTCTGTCATTCAATCCCCCGCTATTCATACCAAGTTATGACTATACACATGCACATTGCCCGAGGGTTTTGGACCCTTACATGAAGCTTCTTAGGAAATTACTCATTTCTTATCCCAGAACATAGTTTTTAAAACCCGTTCTCAACTGGCAGCCTGCGGGCTAATCCAGCCCGGAATCCAGCTTGCCAACTGATGCTATTTTACGTTTATGTTCACAAACCAGCCCAAAACATACAGGAAAGCCAATAAAGTGCATTGACAGCAAATACATATGTCGTTGGAAGTATTTGGTGCTCTTGACGTGTGGGCAATACAATATAAGAAACCTGTGTGAACCCACTCCTGAAGATCAAGATGGCCGACTTTGGTATTAAAATACCATCCATTTCCGAGCAAGAATTTGAAGCATTTGTCAAGACTTATATGACGTCCAGGACCAAAATTGAACTTTTCTTATTTAAGTCTTGCCCCACAATGACTCACTGAGATCATCTTTGACCCAACATTGATGCTTTCGGGAAAATAGTAGTATTTTGAAGAACTTTTGGACAATGACTGTATACCCTCTGGATGACTTCGGATCTTCATACCTTGAAACCTCACAGGCCTACTCTGTTAAGATTATTTAAAAACCAAAACATTTTGGGCGAATACATCATTTCTGCACAAGTAGCACTTTATTGTTTTTATACAATGACACTCAAATGATGACAATTTGAACACCCAGGTCCAGCTCTCTTGAAGAGCCATGTTCAGGAAAATCCAGGCCTCAAAGAAGATTATATTGAAATGGACACCAAAGACAGCACCATACAAGATCTAATGAGTTTAAACACACGATACCTCCTTTCAAGCAAAAGCACTCAGTATAGCTTGGCATATGTGCTTAAAAATTAACTTATTTTTCCCTTGCCCATATGACTAACATTGAGGATCAATTTGTCTTTTCCAAAATATATCAATTACTCTTTGAACTGCAAATTTGAGAGAAAGAAATGTAAGCTACGTAGCTAGCTAGCAAAATGTAACTATTCCAACACTCCACTCCTAATTCATAAGAAACTCTTTCACCAAATTATTAGTTTTTTTTAGTTAATACCACATTATGAACGTGATCCCTTATAATTCCGTCATTTCATATCATAGTTCATATCATAATTCATTTCGTATTATAATTCATATCATGATTTTTTCAGTTGTGGTGACATTTGCACTACAGATGCAACAATTATTCATTTTATCTCTATATCATAACATATCATGTCATACTGTCCAGACTCCTTACCATATTCATCCCATTTATATCATATAATATCATACCATATCTATAACATGCATATTGCAATATTCTATATCAATCGCAAATCAATACCATATACAAGAGATCATAATATTAGCCTATCATAATATGACCTATTCATAAGCTTTCACCCTTATTTTAAATTCACTTATAAATCAGGTAGTATTAGGACCCGCCCATCTTTGTTTATTCCATTGTTGATGTTATGCATCAAGTATTAATATCACATATAACAAGTTTATATCTTATACTTTCTGTCATTTCAAATCATACTTCATATCATAGTCATTTCATAGTATAATTCATATATTGAGTTTTCAGTTGTGTGAAATGGCCACACAGCATGCAAAAAATTAACAAACTCATTTTCATTCTATATCATAAACAATTAATTCCATTTCATATAATATCATATCATAACCATATCTATAAATGCAATATCATATCATTCTGTATCACATCGCATCATACCATATCACAAGTATTCATAAATTTGCCATATAATTATACATTTTCATAGCGTTCACCTTATTTTAAATACTTAGGTAAGTATTAAGATCGCCCGTTCTTGTTAGTCCAATGTTGAATTTGAGGTAAATGGATTCACGCATACATTAGTGCATAGTCTAAACATTAATCTTTAAATTAAATTTATTTATTTACCTGTTTTGGTACATAAAAAATAAGTTAATTAATTAAAGTAGTCCTAAAATACTGAGTAAACAGTAGGTGTGAGTAATTTCACTTTGTCAAATTCAAATCACGTTGGTTCATAATTGTACATATAATAAAGGTCGCATTACTTCTTAAATTGGCCAAGTCTCTTGGTAAACAAAGTTGAGTTGTTTACATCAATGTAATTCATAAATGCACCCAATAAGTATTTAGGTTACCTCATATTTGCTGAGTTTCAACATCTCTTGAACACCTTTAATTCAAAGCGCTTAGGCTGTATTTATGAATTTAAATATGAAAACTACATCACTAAGCATTTAGGAAGACTCGAACGATATGAGGTAAAGAATAATTTTGGTTGCCTTCAAACCATTACAATTTTCCCATCAAGTATTTTAAATACAGTCCAACACGTATAAGGTTATCTGAATTAGCGCAGGTAATGCAGAACGTCATCACAAATCATTAAGTCGGGCTAAGATAAAAATCAGTGCTCACGTTAGGTGTTTTCGTTCAACTTTCGTGCGAAAAATACATCAACAAGCGTTTATGTCGCCTCCAATTGGTAGGCCTCCCCCTTGCTTAATTAAAATGTTTTGGAATGTTTTCATGAAGGAAACAAAAATCTAGGCATAAAATGCATCAATAAGTATTAGTACCCGTAATACTTGAGATAAAATCTTCTCTTATCACCTTTAATGGTTTTTGGGTAGATACACCCATTTAATAAAAAATGCATCAAAGTAAGCATTTATTGATCGCCTCAAATGGACTGCCGAGACACCACCTCTATGTTAGCTTCAAAATTTTTGGGGTGAATTAATTAAATTTTAATATAGTAAAAAATACTCAATAAATGTTTAGGTCGCCTCGAATTGGCTAAGTCTCTTTTGCTACCTTCAAAGCGTTTAGGAGTTTTTCATACATTTTTTAACATAAAATGCATCCTTAAGTATTTAGGGTTGCCGCACATGGACTAAGATAAAGCATCTCTTGGTCACCTTTAGACCATTCAGGTGGCATTCATCGATTTAAATAAAAATACAAGCCAATCATTAGGTCTCTTCGAAAAAACTAGGTATCTGGTTGTATGCAAGTCAGGACATGTTTTCTCAGTTTCACATAGAACATCAATAAATTTCATTTAGGTTGCACTCCATAGGGTGAGGAATCAACATCTCTTGGGTGGCTTCAGATTATTACTGCTTTGTATTCATCAATTTAATACTGCCATAATAATAAGCGTTATGTTGCGTTAATATGTGCCTTAATGAAATGGCTAGTCGGTCTAGGTTATATAAAACCCTTTACAATGTATATTGCTTTTCATAAAATGATTAGGTTTTAAGGTTGCCTCAGATGGCTGAGATATGACTAGTTACCTTTAATTCATTTAGGTTGTTTTCATTAATAAAAACTGCAATAACAGTTTAGTTGCACCAGAATGTCAAATTCTGTTGGTAAACCCATCCAAATCAAGATTGGATTTTCATTAATTTTTACTATGGAAAAAGACATCAAATTTTATTCAAATTGGCTAAGAAAAACATTGATTGAGTATTGTCAAATCACTAACCGGAGACTTTTTGTCAATTTAGATCGTAAAAATCATCAACATATTATTTAGGTCACCTCAAATTAATGCACCAATAAAACGTTTAACGTCTTTACAAATGACATAGTCTCTGGTTACATTAAAATTTCATTTAAGCTGTTTTATCAATTAAATCCCGCATAAGAACACACCAAAAAGAGTTTAGGTTGCATGATATGACTGAAATACAACAACTTCTTGTTACTGAATACATTAAGATTGGATTCATGATTTATATAATACAAAACTATGCATTCTTAAGTTTCTCCTCTTTGTTTTAATGTTGTTTCTTTCATTTCATAAAACATACATACATTACCTTTTATTACATTCTCTTCATGTTCTGTGAAGACACATCTTTTACACCTCTATTTTACATAACTAATGAGTGCGGGTAAAATTGCCAAGCGATTTTACTCTGTTGTTTGGATACAATTTCCATCTTAAATTACAAATTTTCTTTGACTTTTTTACTTGAAACCGATCCATAGTGCTTCGGTCTTTGTAAAATTTAACTGTTAAACCTGATATTTTTGAAAAAAATTGTCAAGAATATCCAAAACATTCCTAAATCGTCTTCATCATTTACGAAAATTGTAATACTCATCGGGCATAACATGGAATACGGCTACATTTTTATCAGAATCAAAAATGGAAGTGTCAGACTTTAAAATCTTTGGCGGTCTTAATCTTGCATGCGAGGCTTTCAACCGCTAATATAAATAAACGTGCTGAAGAGGACACCCTTGTCTAAACACCTTTCTCAAGTGCAAACAAACGGAGATACATTGCCGCTTATGGTATTATGCAAACTGAAAGGTCGTGTATAAATAGATTTAACGCCATTGTATGACAATGAGGGACAAGTTAAATTTTAAAGGCAGAAATTAAAAAGGACCATTTAGCTATCGAAAAGCTGTACTGAAATAATAAAAAAAGAGTAAGCTCCTGCGTATTTTGGGATTTGTATACCTAATTACAATCGTCACATAAGTTAGCATTTTTCACCAATGATCTTCCTTTATATATCCTGTTTGATCAGAATCAACAATTGATGATATCACCTATCTGAAGTCTCTTAGGCAAGTGTTGTGCAATTTATAGTCAAGTCATTAATAATGAGAGATTGGTCTCCAATTAGATCGTTCTAGCTACCTCGGTACACTTTGTGCAACAATGTACTGTATTCCTTTCATGGCTACAGCCAATAAACCTCTCATACCTTCATTTCAAGAATCTATAATAAGTGTGTTGATTTTTTCCAAAAGAATTTTTATAAAATTCAACAGATAAACCGTCATATCCTGGACTTTTGTTGTTGGCCATTCGGTTAGGGCCTCCTCACATTCGTCGATCGTGAGTTTCATTCCCACATAAATGTTTTCCTTCATTTTTCAACTTCTTATATTGATATCTTGTTTTCTGTTTGAAGGTTTAAATAATTGTGGTACACATACAACTTTTTTGTACATGTCTGTATAGGATAATTGTTCATTTAGAAGTTCTTCCTGATCCTTAATAGTGATTTACCATCGGGTTTCCTTAAGGAAGTGATCGTTTTGTTACTTATATTTCTGTTTATTAAATTTAAGAAATACTTGGTATTTTTTTTCACCTTCCTGTATCCATTTTTCCTTGATTTATCTTTGCACAGCAATTTTGTTCTGCCACGCTAGTTCTAGATCTCTTTAGCCTTTAAAACATTTCTTGAACTTATTTTGTATGTTATCACTTAATTTCTTTTTAATTCATCAATTTTGACGTTCTAATTCGGTAAAAATGGGCATTTTTCTTAATTCTTTTGTTACAAAATTGAATGTTGAAATTACGAATTTGGTTTTTTATAAGATCCATAATTTCTCTTGGAAAGAACATTCTTATAATACAAGGCTAAAATTATCAATCATTTTGATAGTGCTGATAACATAATACGTGCTACTCGTCAAGAAGGCTATTAAAACTTCCAAACGCCTTTACCTATTTGTATGTTACATATATTAATTTAATTTCACTGCTAAATGATCGGTACCTGGAGAAGTTAATATATGGCTAATCATTTATGTTATTTCTATCAATAATGGCACCAAACAAATAAATCTAATGTTGACGTTACATATTGGGTTCATTTATTTGCCATGTGAAACGTTTTTTTCAGTTGGATTGTTGTTACGCCCAAGCGTCGCAAAGATCATGGTCCTTCAACTATTTTTAAGGGCATCTTTTGTTTTAGATGAGTACTTTTATCTAACTGCTAGTGTTAAAATTCCACCTCCAAATATATTATGACCATTCAAACCATAACAATTCACAAGATCATTAATTTTGAAATAAAAAGTCAATTTTTCCTTCCTGGATGTTTGGACCATAACAATCCATAAATTGTAAAGATCCATTGGTTGATTTCATACTTCACACATAAATATATGTTGTAACCATCATCACTCTTGGTGACTCGAGAACTTGGGCATTAAATGTGTGAATAAGTATCATTACTCCTTGACTATGTGTAATGTGCGCACACTGCAACAAAAGTTCCCCACACCACTCACTGTTCCAGGTATCAATATTTTTCAAGACAGTAGGCTTCTTAATGAATTGCGATATCACTTTTAGGCTTTCTTAACCATTTAAACATGAAAACCGTTTTTGTTACTTTTTCCGCAGGTTCCTCTCACATTTAACGTTATTAAATTCAGCACATCTGACTGACCCATGTACAATTTAGTATTTGGGTTCAGGTTTCAACAAGATATTTTACAAAAGTTACAACAAAACAAAAACTAATCTACTTCTTAGGCAGAACCTAATCTTCATTTGCATTAGAAGTCAGGTCTACTTTGATCCTGCAGAGAAGAGCTCACCTTCAGGATCTTCAGCAAGATCACCACTATGACATGATTCACTGTCCGTTTCCACCGATTCAGAGTCTGCGCCCGAATCGTTTCAACCCGAACTTTCTATATTGGCTCTAACAAAGCTAGCTAGTGGTAGCGGGTGATGTGGAGTTTTTGCGCTTGTTTCTTGTTTTATTCTTCGCTCCTTTCCATTGTATTACCTTTCTTGTGTTTTCCAATCTCTGTCGTTTCAGATGTACTCCCACCGGTTAGAGTTGTTTGTCGCAGAATCTGCGGCGTTGGAAGAAGAGGCAAATCTTCTCTCTTCTTGCTCTGCTTGGTCGTCTGTGTTATCTTCAATCTCAGGGTTTACCGATGGGTCCATGTAGAAGGATTCAGATATTCTCAACCTTGTGCATGTTACCTCTGGAGAACTTTCACCAACATCAGGGCAACACAGTGATCAAGTGTTTGTACAGCAACTTGTAAAAGTGGTTCTACTAGTAGACTCTGATATGGGTGGGTGGTTGCATTGATGGCCCAGAAGTTGATGTGTCAGCTGTAGATGATCTTACGCTCGACATGGTATGTCTATCATTGATGCGGCATTTAGACAGCTTGCCAGCAGGGACATGCATTGGCATATGTGTCCACGCGCTCCACATGAAACAAGTGGTCCTAAGTGTCCAGTTTGGCAGTTGATTCTTAGTGTGGCCTGCCTCAAGAAGAGACGCATTTGGGTGTGGTTTTTTCCGGGACATTCTCTGTGCTGGGATCCAGATGTAGCAAAGAGAAACAGTTAATTGATTGCCAGTATAAAACAGATTTAACTGGAGCATTCGTGAGCTTTCTACTATCTTGTGGGTCGGGAATTGAATCAGTAGCATACTAGGGGCTTGGGTGTAGAACTTGGAACATAACAAAATCTGTGTCCACTGTAAAAGTATTCCATTTCTGATTTTAATTCTCATGTGCACTTTGTTCCTCGCAAGGTGTTTTCATTCAATCACTCCTCTCTTTGCGAAAGTATCTACCCACTCAGCGATGTATTCCTCCGAGACGTTGGGGCCCAGTCGTGGCTACTCAAATCTAATATTCTTATTACTCTTCTTGTAACTTATAAAGTTTGCATAG
The DNA here is from genome assembly GCA_023653785.1 of Ophioderma brevispina. NCBI lineage: Eukaryota > Metazoa > Echinodermata > Ophiuroidea > Amphilepidida > Ophiodermatidae > Ophioderma > Ophioderma brevispina. The sequence continues at coordinate 21,546 of JAMKCH010064999.1, read as the reverse complement.
GCATAACGTTTGTTAAGATTTCCATCAACAGAAATCGAGTCTGCTGCGAGGGCAATTGGTTTTGCTTCCTTTATTAGACATATAGATGAACCATCTAGATTCATCAGGAATGTATTGTGTTCCTAAAACATGTTATGGCTTAATATATCAGGAATATAGTCACCTCAGTACACTGAAGAGGTTTCTGCCACCTATATATTTGAACATTGAAACATACCTGGCACTGTGAAAACAAAAAGTATATCCATAGGTACGGGTATTTCATACGTCAATCGTGATCTTACTTTTCGGTCTGTTCAGTTCTGCAGTATTTGAAGCCATAGCGTAGGCCTGTGTGCTATATACCTGCCACACACACGTAGCAACACACTGTGCACTGGCTCCGCTAGTATTGATCCGCGAAATTTGGAATGACCAAGCAATTTGGGTGTGGAAAGCTACATGTATAGCACGCCGAGTGCCGTGTACAGTAGACCAAGTAGTGCAGAAGGCCACAGACGAAAATCAGGTTAAAATATACAATAATACCAAAATACCTGCCACATCAATCCTTGAAGAGACGGACAAAATCATAGCTTGGAGATGATAATAACCAAAGTTTGGGTTTATGACGGCGATAGGGTAAAAAACAAACATTTCTGTCCCCGTATCTCAAAGCACGTCATGCACTGACGACAACATCAGTGTTAATCCTTAGTATTAGTTAATCCCTAGAGTAATAACAGCAATTTTTGAAGTGCCCCCAATTTAAAAATTTGAGATTCGCACAGGTGTGTTTACCTAATTAAAACTATGACCTGCAAAATTGTCATAAAAGAAGTGATTCTGTAATTAGAATTGGGAGGCCCCGGGATTTGGACATGTAACTGCCAAATCCTGTCCGTTCATTGTGAAATAGTGCCACGTCACGAAAATGACCTCTAACTTGACTGCCTGAACCAAAGACGAAACAACTTATGGATGAGTGTAAACATGTGCACAATTTCCCTGGCTATTCATGACCTGTTAGGACCTTTCCAAACATAAAAGTCTAGGAATTATTATCTGTATATGATATTATCCTAAGTACAAGTTCCTTCTTGGTTGATCACATGACATATTCAGGTTTTACCTTTAACCAGGTATAGTTGATAGCAGTTATTCAAACGCACACTGGGCAAAATCTTTTTTTTTTTTTTTTAAATTAGGGTGCTCTTCAAAAAATGTGTTATTTGCTTTAACTTCAAGTACCAAAAATCCACAAAAAACCCATAATGTATAATAGTGTGGTATTTTGTTGTATTTGGGAGAATGGGATGTTTCCAGAAAAGTTTGTCCCCAATTTTTTTGAAACCAAACTTCTGGTTTATGTTATAAGGTGATTCAATGTATCACACCTGAAGTGAATAAAAGCTGCAAAAATGCATCTTTATTATAATAAAAAGATGATTTTATTTGCATCATGCAGGACAGAAAATATGAGCACGTTTTCCTGCAGGACTGTTTTAGGCAAGTTTAAAACTTAAATTTTCTATTCTATTATACTTTTTTGGTGCTATAAATCTCTTTGAAACAGTCTGGACTGTTCATTACCAACCAATAATATGACATAGTACAGGTGATATAGGTTACACTCTGCATTTGAAATTAAGACACATTTATATGGTTAACACAGGTTACAAAATGCAATAATTTCCTAAAGATATTAATTACAAAAATTGTTTTCTTGATGTTTATGTAAGATAAAGGATTTAGCAGCCCATGGACACCCTTGCCATGGGTTGGTGTATACAGAATATGCACAAAGGGATCCTGGCTACAGCATGGAGGCCTCGAGCCACAAGCGCACAACACGAACAGGACTGAGCCTTCAACCTTCAGATATGAGTCGGTCGCTCCATCCACTAGACTACACATACAAAATGTACCCCACTTACATTATATTCAGGGTTAATCATTATATTTGCAAATGGTCTGTTCTCATCCTTTATCTTATTCATACATGTCTAGCCTTTTTCTATGTATTGCACCCAGGCTGGTAAATCTAGATAATGATGGACGCAATGAACATTCAACAAATTTAGACACACTATCAGATTACATACACATTATAATGGCAGTAATGTCAAACATGTATAACATAATTCTAAAATATTATAAACATTAAAATATGATATAAGATTGGCATTGATTTGATCATGATGATCAGATCATCCATTATCGTTATACCATTGCACTGCATTAAAAAGGGTCCCATTAAAAAAAGTCATTCATTATTGTTATTTGTTATATGAAACAATATAGATGTTTGTGCAATAGTAATAATTTACTCTACCTCATAAATATTTATACATGTAGGTAGTAACAACATTTCATTGGACAATTCCACTAAGTTGTCCGTGTTGTAAAAAAAGCTAAAACCAAAACAAACAACTGCACCCCTACTACAGTACCACACCTGATATCGTCCAATGTCAAAGTTCACAGCTTTAAGCAGATGAATTATGTGAAAGCATCTTTGTTGTAGTTTTGTAGCTAAATTGAGCATATTTTTTTTGCCATAACACACAATTTAAAAAAAATTGGTTGAGTAAACCATCAGGATTATTTCCTGCTTCCTATGTGAGTAAGGATTCTTACATCTGTGCATTTCAAATAACAGGTGTCCCTAAAAAATGTGAAAATTCTGATTTTTGCACTGGTCTAAAGCTTTCTCAAAAATATCCCCACCTGAAAGGATTAAGCTGAGAACCATTTCTTTGGTACAAATATTGTGAAATTTCTAATTTCCTATAGTAGCAAATATGAAATTCAACCTGTTTTCTATTGAAATATAAGCATATACAAATCACCTTTTGTTTTCTTTTTAATTTATTTCTGCAGCCAAACGAAAGAAAGGGACCCTATTGTGTGTCTAATTTCTATGAAATCATTACATATCACAGAAAACATAGATGACTTGAAATCTATCGTTGCACCTTTAAAAGAGAACTAGTGATTTTCTGAGTGAGCACTAGTAGCATTCCTACTCCTACAGATTTAATTGATTTACATTTGGAGGTCACTAGGCTGTGATATCTTTGACGAAAATCAAGCAGGTGTGCTTTTTAAAGATTGTTTTCTTTGATCTTAAAGACACTATCAGTGATTTGTTAAATCAGCAAATCGAAAAAATCATCAAAAATCAGATTTTTGCATGTATGTAACAAGTACAGGTATCATAACATACCCTGCAAATGATAAGACCAGAAGCAACCTAATAAGGACAGAATCAGATATTTTAGTCATTACTGTCCGAACGGACACTTACTACAACACGTAATTGAATGGAGAATCGTATTTTAGAACGCTGTCGTTTTCTTCCTTTTCTGTCAATTCTACAGCTGGAAAAGGTAACTTATGAGAATTCTACAGACTTATCCTTCACTTTGAAGCTATTCCTGCAAATTTCAAATATTTTTCAAATCACTGATAGTGTCTTAAAGGACTAATAGCAAATTCTTAGCCATGGTGGGAAAAAGTTGGAAATCTAGGAAGCACCTTCCCAAGAAATTTGATGATTTGGAGGGAAATTCTGTCTTTTCTCAGATAAAAAATTGTGAGAAATCTGCAGGAAATGCGACTTGCTTCCTGGGAAATAGATTTTTCCCCCAGCCCTGTTTTAGCATTAGGGTAGCGACTAATTGTGAAATAGCAGGCTTGCTTAGACATATTAGACAATAGACATTCCTATTCATGTACTTGGAAAATATTTTTTTGAGGTATAGTAAAATACAACATGGTTTATTTTGTTAAAGTATTGAAAACTACTGTACTTGGTGTTGGATGATGGGACGACCTCCCAAGATGCAAATCATGTGTATTTGTATAATATCTGTAAAATTTGGTTTGTTCCATTTCACTCAGCTTTGCCTCGTACATTAGAAAATCCAAATTGACATCAAACCATTATTTTACTATTGCTTGCACAGATAGTTTGCATTATATACAATGGATTTGATCACTTTAATTATATTAAAATTATTGAAGTCCTTATATTACACACTCTCAAGGACTTTGCAGTTCTTGGCTTTCACACATGCTAGATCTTCCATGCTATGGGGAGTGCAAAGAAATTCAAGAAACTACATGTTCAATCACATGGGAACTGTTCACAATAAATTACGGATGAATGGATGAATACAAAACTTAAATATTCACTACTTGCCTAACTAAGGCCAATACACAGCATGCTATACTACATGTACCATGTATTTTGGGGCTAATACTGTATACAACCCTATCAATAACCTTACCTTGTATTGCATGTTTTTTCTTCTTTTTTACATCATAAGTTCATGGTATTCCCATAATTCTTTTTTCCAGTTTTGTTAGTTTGTTAGCTTCTGTTTTGTTAGCACACACCATTGCCCAGAGATGAATGTAACCAACTTTGGTTTATTTGCAAATCAAAATTATTTATAACCCAAAGTATGTTTGTCCACAAACAACCCCATTTTCCAACTCAATCAGTAGGGACTTAAATCCATGTACTTATAGAGCTCTATTTGATCTTTTCCAACAGTGATAAATTAGTAAAACCCAAATGGCAAACCTTGAAAATGGAAACCCTGAAGATGGCAAACCCTGAAGATGGCAAACCCTGAAGATGGCAAACCCTGAAGATGGCAAACCCTGATAATGGCAAACCCTGATAATGCCAAACCCTGATAATGGCAAACCCTAATAATGGCAAACCCTGATAATGCCAACCCTGATAATGCCAAACCCTGACAATGCCAAACCCTGACAATGCCAAACCCTGATAATGCCAAACCCTGACAATGCCAAACCCTGACAATGCCAACCCTGACAATGCCAACCCTGACAATGCCAAACCCTGATAATGCCAAACCCTGACATGCAACCCTGACAATGCCAAACCCTGACAATGCCAAACCCTGACAATGCCAAACCCTGATAATGCCAAACCCTGATAATGGCAAACCCTGATATGGCAAACCCTGATAATGGCAAACCCTAATAATGGCAAACCCTGATAATAGCAAACCTTGAAAATGGAAACCCTGAAGATGGCAAACCCTGAAGATGGCAAACCCTGATAATGGCCAGTGTCCAACCGATCACCCAAAGTTCTGAATTTGGCGATTATACCACAAATTCAGTGTGGTGCGAGAAATGCGGAAAATGGATCCGAACGGGAGATGCACAAAGATGAAGAGAGTAATCCCAAGTTTGGCAATTAAGAGATTTTATGTGTGGGAGATGTCAGAAGGGTGCTGGAGGGATGGTGGAACAGGAGGAAAAGCTGTGTGATGAGGTGGAATCGGTGAAGGAGTTTACGTACCTGGGAGACAGGGTTAGTGGGGTGGTGCATGCGAGGTGACTGTGACAGAGTGAGGTATGGGTGGTTGAAGTTTAGGGAATGTGGGGAGTTGTTGCAAGGGAAAAGATATTCTTTGAAGATGAAAGGTATGGTGTATAAGAGCTGTGTGAGATCGGTGATGATGCTATATGGAAGTAGTGTAGAACCGATCCACCGCTTCTGAATCGGCCGATCTCCGATCATGTTTAGGTTTGATCGGCCGATTCAGATAACCGATTCTCTGGTGATGTCAGTATTAACCCATGAGATTTGCAGTGGTATTCTGTACACTAAAATTTGCTCTCTGTAATTTGATGTACTTTCTTTATTACTTACGCCATAATGATCTTTATTACTTACGCTATAATGATCAAATTACAATCTACTTGAAATGCGACCAGTTTTACACAGAAACGTGGAAAAACCTATATTTTCCAGATTTTCTGAGCTCCATGATACCCTATCGCATCATCTCTGCAGTCGGCCGCCGACAGCGATTAACCCAGCCCGGGAGCCATATTTGATTAGGTGATTTCCGGGTTGGCGCAATGCATGATGGTTGGAAAGTTTTGTGAATTTCTAGAAATATTCTAGGATATTTCAACAAATTGAATAAAAGTAACAATGAAACATCACATACACCTTTATAAATTTACGATAAAAACTATGATATGTTGTTATGACTTGTGTTGAACAGTTTTGTCTCAAAATTTATTCAACAAACTTGCGTTTAATTTTTAATAAAATGAAAAGAATACCTCAGCCTATCAGGAACGTTGTTTCATCTCATCAAGAATTTACGGGAAATCCCCTGGTATTGTTGACATGTGAATTCATGTCAACTTAAACATTGCAAATACAAAACACACATGACGCTTCATATTTGTAGTTCCCAATTGTGAATGTTTGTCTGACTCTGGTTGGTTTTAATGTTAGATTGAGTATATTCAATCGAAAACATATGCCTAAGGTTTTCATTTGGCAGATAAGGTGAGTTTTGAAATGAGGTTTTGCCGTTTTTTCTAGGCTTTGTAGTAACTGGTTGGGATCGGTTCATGAGATCGGTAGGGAGGATAATTTTTGCCGATTCCGATCCAGATCCGATAAGCTTAAAATCGGCCCGGTTCAGAACCTTCCGATGTGATCGGTTCTACACTATATGGAAGTGAGACATGGTGTCTGCGTGAAAATAAGATGGAGATGAGGATTCTGTGGAGGACAGAGAGAGCAATGATGAGAGCATTGTGTGGTGTGAAGTTGATGGATAGGATGAAGACTGAGGATTTGATGCAGTTGTTGGGTTTGGAAGAAGCAATGGACCATTTGGTGAAGGCAAATAGTGTATGTTGGTATGGGCATGTGCTGAGGAAGAATTACGGGCATGTTTTAAGGGCGTTTGAGGTGGGAGGTTTGAGGAGGAGAGGACGTCCAAAGACTTGGAAGCAGCAAGTGGAAGAGGAGAGTAGGAGGATGGGTTGAGGATGGAGGATGCATTGAATTGGGTGAAGTGGAAGGAGGGAGTAAGGGCGGTTGCTGCGAGTGTGAGGTGAATCCGGCCACCCTCGTTCACGTGAAAAAAAAAAAGGATTTAAAACTTTGGATTTACTACTACTACTGGAAATGGCAAACCCTGAAAATGGCAAACCCTGACAATTTTGATCCCTGTACATGCACACAAGTGTGATATAATTACCATTTCTCTGCAAAGCTTATTAAAACCATCTTGTTTTGTTTTTAGTTTCAACACACACACACACACACTTTGAATATATCTAACTTATATAATGAAATGATGTGAAACATACCAAACAGTAAAAACAAGTATTACATCTGGAATCAAATCTGAGACACGTTAAAATGCTGTGTGTTCACTGCGCACTTGAGCTAGTAACAAGGTACGCTATGTAACATCAATATGTTAGCAGGATTGGCCAATTCGGCAAATGTCAATCGAGCATGTACTTTTGCTGCATGCTACGCTCGGTGCAAATACTCACTGTGATCGGCGCAGAGCGACGCATCTCAGATTTGATTCCAGACGTAATAGGGTGTAATCATCATCATCATCGGTCGTCCGTGGACGGAATGGAAGAAGCACTGGCTACATGTTCGATATACTGGATCTCTTGTAGATCTAGATTGAGATCGCTCTTGATGGTGTCAGTGTACTGAAGGGGACTTCTGCCTCTGCTTGATTTCCCACCCGGAGGAGCCCAGAAAATCAAATGGGAGATGGGTTGGTCGGTGGTGCGGACGTGTCCAGCAAAACATAAACGGCGTTGCCCGATTGTTGAAGATATTGGGGGGATATCACCGTATACCGTGGTGTTTGGAATATGATCCTTCCTACTGTAGAGCAGGAGCTGGATATCATAGGGCCTTATTTAAGGAAGTCATTTACCTCCCACTACAGAAAAGGTTTGACACCTTTGGTAGTTAGTATGGACCTTCTACATCAATGCTAGGTAGGTAGTGCTCTCAAATTGTGGTATCACTTTTTCAATAGGGACCAATTTAAGTTTACACAGGGGTCAAACTTTTAAAATGCCCCAATCATGTTGAAATGTATGCCATATTGTCTATCTATTCATAAGGATTCCAAAAATGTATAGTTTGTACCACCTACGACCATTGGTTTTGGAGTTATAGGGTAAAAATGGCTAAAATGGTAAAAAAGGTCAATCTCAATTTGTACAGGGTCAACATTAAAAGTTTATCTGATTATATTTTAAATACTTGCAAATTATTGCCTGAGGTAAGAGGACTCCCAGAAAGTATAGTTTTGATTTTGTTAAATGTTTACTTACGGAGATAAGGGTCAAAGAAGGTCAACGCCAATTGGATTGTTGCCCTATACCTCTTTTGTTGCATAACATGATAATTAACTATACACTGCAGATGGTACTAACTATTCCTTATTTTGACGCATTAAGCTAGATGAACAACTTCTATCATTTTTCATCAAAATTGGAACAACTTCTGATTTTGACCCCTGCACAAATAGAAATTGACCTTTTTCACCATTTTAGCCATTTTTAACCTGTAACTCCAAAACCATTGGTCATAGATGGTACAAACTATACATTTTTGGAATCCTAGACGGACAATATGGCATACATTTCAACATGATTGGAGCATTTTAAAAGTTGACCCCTGTGTAAACTTAAATTGGCCCCTATTGAAAAAGTGACACCACAATTTGAGAGTACTACCTAGCATTGATATAGAGGGGCCATACTAACTACCAAAGGTGTCAAACCTTTTCTGTAGTGAGGGGTAAACGATGATGTTGACCTGGGTCCTTGCTCCTCCACTACTGATGTTTAGCACTCTTCGTAAAAGTTGAGTGTAGCACCCGTTTATATACGATCTTCCATTTTCTTGCTGATTGTCCAAGTTTCTGAGCCATACAACAGAATGCTTTCAACGCAAGCTTTGACGAATCTGATTTTAGTCCTTCAATCTAGTGAGGATTTCCAGATCCTGTGGAGTTTATTGCAGGTGACCCATGCTTGTGCTTTCCTACATTTGAAGTCATAAAAAGAATCTGGAATATATGAACCAAGGTATTTGAATTCAGGTACATTTTCAAGTTCAACTCCTTTGATGGTCTTAACGCAGGCCGACGATGGAATATTTGGTTTTAGTTTTCCCCTCATTCAAGTGTAGACCAACTCCATTTGATGCTGCCTCAACACTCTGTAACAGGAGTTCTGCTTGTTAATAGTGTGTAATAACGGAGGAATCAGGATGTACTTCTGAGCTGGTCGATCTACCTTCAGAGCCTGGATGGAATTTCTGTTTCTTTAAAAGGAATCATTTGCAGTTTCTCTAAATACTTTTTCAGTTCTTCCTTGTATTCCTCGGGATATTGCCGTAAGTGGAGAACATGCTTGGAATCAGCAAACACTTTTTACTGTTACATCCAACGACTGCTTGTCCCTCCAGTGTGCCGCCATGTTCTCCATTACTTCATTTGAGCACATTGTATCAGTTTTGGAATAATACAAAAGTATTGGGGTCTTCAGTGGAAAGTTGAAGAAGATGTCTATGCCTCGGTCATAATGGGGAATGGTATGTCGTTGTGCTAGCCAAAAGTACAGCATGACTGACTTTTGGATGAGATATTGTGTGGTGGGATAGTCTGTAGAACCTTTAGATACCCCTTCTGCCATATTGTTTAATTCTCCGGCTACCAGACTATCAAAGATGTGACCCTGTATACGCTTTCCTAATTTATCAAAGACTTCTTTATGTTTGACAGCATGCAGCAAACAGGATGAGTAAATAAATCCTCCAATTGAGAGACCATGTACAAGGATTGGTCCCTGAGTATGACTGATCAGATATTCACATATTTCCTGCGCTATCGGCATAGATGATTTTGGCCAGATAAAGTGGATTGGATTACTCACGACTGTTACAACATTAAAACCATGGGCAGCATAGATGTGTCGAAAGCGATCTAGGGAACGTGGTGTGGCCTTCACCTCCAAGAGAGCAGCAGAAGAGTTGGACGGCTTTATTGTTAAGAGTTCAATGATATTGAAGGAAAAATGTAAGTTATAAACCACCCAAAGTTCCAGGGCTAGTGGTAGCTAGGAAGTAGTCACACTATTTTTCTGTGAGTAGGTTAAAGGGGAAGTACAATAAACGGGTGGTTGGAATTAGATCTACACAACCATCAAGACTAGATCCATAGAACATTTATCTTCTACAAGTAGTGTTGTCAAAAATGGTCAAGCTGGGATCTCTAGCGCGTATCTAAGTGCTGGGTTTAAACACGCAGTGTCATCCCAGGTGTCATCGCTTCGATTATATGTGCGATTAGCATCTGTGACCACTGACACTGACTGAGGAAGGTAAAATTAATGCGCACACTGGTTCAAGGTGAAGTGATTTTTTTTGAGGGGAGAGGGATGCACAAACGGTGGGTTCATATTTGATTTAAGATTATCAAGGTTGATTAAGATTTGATCTATATTGGAAGATACCAAGAATTGATTAAGATTGATCTAATTGGAAGATACACGAATTGATTTAAAAGATTTGATCTAGGAGAGATCATGTGCAGATTTGGTATTTTGATCAATGGAGATTACTGAAGGTCAGTTAGGGATTTAATTTATTAGGAATGAATGGTAGGCCAGGGAGTCTGACCAAACACTATAGAGCAATACTCTCCTTAATTAAACCCACCCTACTTCACCACAAGGAGTGATTTGAAGCTCTCCTTGGAGTCCGATCCACAGTCTGTCCATTTCATGTAGATTTTGACCATTTTATAGATCTTATCTTAACCCTAACACATCACAGGTTAGTCGGTTAAAATGGCCAGTGCAAATAGGAAGTAATACATAAGTTTCTCCTGATGTCCTAGGTGCATAGCGTGCAATCAGTGCCTTGCATGGCAGGGACTCCATTTTCCCCACAGCGGAAAAACGGCGGAAATAGCTTTTAAGTCTTGGCAGCAATAGGTCTCCTGCGGGGAATACATTGCAAGTGGCAATCGAAGGCGGCCCCAAAGTCAATAGAAGCAAATGACCACGATTACGCTCTCCTTCCGTTTGCCAAATTTGACCCTGACATACTGCTAAATTCGGAAGTCCAACTAACAGTCATGTCGAGGCAAACCCTGCAGGACTTCGGGAAGGTAGTGAATGGTGGGATACAAAATGGCGACCGTAACTACATATTATGGTACGTGGACGTCTCAATGCATAAAAGCAATTGGTTTTTTGGTGATCTCAGGGGAAGCGGCCAATGTGCAATAGACGGCATTGGTGTTCTAGTGCACTGGAAGGCATTGCGTTAAATAAATAGTTCTTGACATCCACGTCAATGTACATGCAATAGGTGCAACATGATTGTTACCTATTGCACCTCTAGGGGGTTAGGATTACAGAAAAATAATGTAAGATTTTTGTTCAAGTCATCAGTTTGACTTACATTCATAAAATATAGTACATACATCACGAATTCACACGCACACCACATAATACAATTTGATGTCAAAATTAACAAATAGAGGGCATTTTAATGTTTGCTTTTTTGACATACGAAGAAACGGGCGGATTTTTTCGCCATGCTTCATTGATCAAAAGCGCCCAATTTTGCTTCCTCCTCTGACTCAAAGTGATGACAAGAACATCATGTTGACTCGACTTGGTTTTATTGCTGACACTGTAAAATTGATGGATTAATGAAAGTAATAATCAATTAGAAAAAAAGTTACAGAATGACATATTTTGTTTCATTTCGTTGTGTTTAATTATTATTGAAGTGGCAACGCTGCGCTATGATGGTCCCACGCGTCATTTGGATGGGGTCATCACTTTGACGGCACCATTTGCTGCGATGTGTTGATTTGTCGGAATCGTTTTCGAGTAAGCTATTGGGCGGGAAAATTAAAAGGCAAAATACTTCAACAAATGTTGGGACAATTTCAACTTATTTTGATTATATGTAATTACGTTACTTAGCTTTCCATCCCTACCAAATTTTCAAATATTCAGAATCATGCACATATTTCCTTTAAAATGCAAAATGGCTTGGCAGGATAATTAAGTCTCTTTGCAAAGACACAGACATCTCTAAGTTGTATATTTTTTTTTTATTTTTTTTTTTTTTTTTTTGCTCCTCTTAAAGTTCTAGGAGAGTTCTTGTCACTCCCCTTCTCCTTTTAGAAGCAGTGGCCTGTGAGGTGGAATCAGGATTTTAGCTGGGTAAGGTGTGCCTAGTGGAATTCGTAACAGCTAGGGGTATAATACATATCTTCTGATAGAGAGAAGGCACCAAAAGTCACCTGATTCTGGCTAAAGTGACCCACTGTGTGTTTTGCTCCCCTGGCATTTTTTTATGATGTTTTTTTTCTAATTTTGTATTGATGGGGGGGCACATGACCAATGTGCCCCGATGATTTTGCATCAACAGTTCTGATTTGTTAACATTTTTTCTTAAGGAAGTTTATTGACTTATCAATAGGAATAGAATACAGTTTCACCCTGGGTTCTCAACACAATGACCTTTAAACAGGATGTGCACAGACCCCAGTCTCATTTTAATCCTTCTTTATCCATGACCCCTTTTTAATGCCATTTTGGTATAGCAATGGGTCATTCAAAACTTCCTCAATTTTGTTGGAAAATTTGTTCCAAATCAAGAAGCCAAATTTTCTAAAATTAGCCAAATTTCCTCACTCTGAAGCCAAATTGTCCAAACTTTCTTACAATGGTCAAAATTTTGTGGGGACAAATGGACAAATTTGGCCAATTTTGCATCTCTGTAGCTATGGTCACATTTTTGGTAAAAACTGGTATAGTATGGGTCTTACTTCACAATTCTCGAGGACGTACCTACACCAAACCAAACTTGAGAACCCCTCCTGGGTTTCACAGTACAACAAACATAGCAAAATCAGATGATCAATCTGACACTAGAAACAGGATCATCCTGAAAAAAAACTTCCTAGCTCAGTGGTTGTTGAAAGTTTTGGCAATACCATTTCTAAAAAAAACAATTAAAACAGGTAATTTAAAAAGTAAGCAAAATGCACAAGGTTTAATTTCTTTAAAATATATTATAAACCTACAATGCACAAGTTTTAATTTCTTTAAAATATAAGTGCATTTTTAAAAAATCAAGCAGAACATAGTAAAATGCAGAATGTTGCTATCAGTAACAAAAGTTACTGTGTTAGATCCCATAGCCTTAGTGACCTAATATGCATAATTTTGCATGGGCCTGTTATCGATTGCCTTTAAGCATTGACTGTCAGAATATTCACGGGACCTCTGACCCGGGCCTCCGACATGTCGATACATTCAATGTTGGTGTCGATAAATAAATGACATGGACTTGTTACAAGCTTATAGATTATAAACCGTAAGCAATGGCAGATCCAGGATTTGAAAAATGTCAAAATTACCGGGGGCTGAAAGGCTACAACTGCGTTCCAAACTCGCTCAAAATGGGCTGATTTTGCAAGAATTTACAGAATTACCGGGAGGCGCGCGCCCCCTCCACCCCCTCCCTGCATCCACGCCTGGTAAGTCAACACATCTTCTATCTTGGCACTCTGGGTAGAGGTTGTTGCAAAAACCCCTCAAGTCTCCTCAAGATGCACCAAAGATGACATATGGAAATCGTAGTACAGCTAGGCCTATAACTATAATCGTCCACCCCAAGCAATACACACTGTTAGCTATGGGCCGTTGCAATACACATTTTTTTCTAATTTTGCTTTGAAAATTTAATATTGGGTGGTTTTGTTGACATGCCTTCATGTGAGGTAGAAAACATGAAAAATCAGACGCACCTACCTGGTTAACTAGAGGAGTACATTAAAGTGCGGATAAAAAAATGATGTGGCAGATGTAGAAACTATATAATTCTCTGTGTTAACCCTAACCCGGACCGGGTCGTTTTGCCGGCCGACGGCCCAAATGCAACGAAGGGCAATCTATTTTTATTTTTAACGGCCCAGATGCAACGAGAGCCAAATTTTGCGTTTCATTGCATCTCGGCCGTTTTTCCCGGCACAGGAATAAGTAGCGTAAAGTCAATAACGGCCCAGATGCAACGAAAAACATCGCGCCATTTTCCCGGAAGACGGCCCAGATGCAACGAAAAACATCGTGTCATTTTCCCGGAAGACGGCCCAGATGCAACGAAAAACATCGCGCCATTTTCCGGAAAGACGTCCCAGATGCAACGAGGAACATCGAGTGCAAATGCAATAAAAACAGGGATAATAAATAAATAAATAAATAAATAATGGATGCGTACTGCACACTGATTTGCATGAATTGTAGCTTATAGTTCGCCAGTCGGGAGTGGACGCTATTAGCTACATCATAGTCGTGCGTGACGCTATTATGTCCGTCATGCTCCGTTACGTCATGAATGCGTTTATGCATAATTAAAAAAAATAGCTTATCGAAAATGGTGGCGCTATCACCAATCGAAATCGAAATTTCTAGGGCATTTGTACACAGTGTTCACCCGCCTGATGAAAAGATTGCGCCTTCTGCGGGCAAAACCGTCCGAAATGCAGTGAAAAGCATCCGATCATTTCCCGCGAATGACGGCCCAAATGCAACGAGGAACATCGAGTCAATTTCCGTAAAGGCGGACCAAATGCAACGAGGAACATCGCGTCATTTTCCGTAAAGACGGCCCCAAATGCAACGAGGAACATCGCGTCATTTTCCGGTAAGACGGCCAGATGCAATGAGGGCCCATGAGAGTCATTTGCGCGACCAAAAATAGTTGTTGACGGACGAGATGCACGAAAAAAATTTTCCGACCGGGACCACGTTTTCGTGGCTTCATTGCCTCTCGCCGATGTTAGGGTTATTTAATATGGTTAAAATTATTTCAAATCTTTCCCACAGGAGAGAAAGGGCCACTCTGGGAGGAGGCGTAGGTATTAGTATTAATGGAAATGAAACACTTCGTGTCATTTTAGTGTCACAAAAGATACTTAGTCATTCAATTTATTATCCTACTTGTCAAGGACCCAGGGGTTTAAATTAAGGTTAAAAGAAAACTTATGACAAAATTATTCAAGTCCTGGCCGTGGGTAGCGTGCCGGCAAGGGGGGGTACTAATTAAAGGGTAACAATTGACAAAAGAATAAATCAAACATAGCTACCAAGGTTTTCGATTACAATATACTCTGACAGTCTTTAATTAAACAAATTTTCCCCTCTCCTTAATTGCCCTATGATTTATCATTTATTTTTAAAGATCAAAACAAAAAACATTAAAAGTGGCCCAACAAATTTTTTTTGGGCGAATAAGACGAAAGACAAATGGTGGCATCAAATTGTTTAAAAAGGAAATAGACCCAAAAAAATTCACAGAATCCTCCCCAGCTTGCAGCAAACATTAAAACTCCCTTGTCTCAAATACCTACCTAAATTTAACTCAAATTTACTGACGGATGTAACTTCAACCAATCATAAAACCTACTGAATAAACTTAAACTTAAAACAATAAAGTGGACCAGAATTGTTTTCTACGCGACCAGGCAAGTTCATCCTCCGTTAAATAAATGCCCAAAACAAAAACATGCAAATTTTCACGGTGTTCACAAAACATTGTAAACGTGTGCCAAACTCTAGCTGCACTGAGCGGTGTTCTATTTACAACCAAAATTTATGCCCCTCAATGCAGCACCAATAACAAAAGAATAAGGAAACGGGTGGGCTCTATTTACACCAGAGCCCGGCCACCCGAGATCCTCAATATTTTAATAAGTGTCAAAACACCAACAAACTCACGTTTGCCAAATGTTTTAAATCTCTTCTAAACCCCATTCAATGAAAATGGCTCTCATTTCAAGAATAGGGCTAAAGACCTAATAACGAGAGCCATTGATTAATTTGAGTGGAAACCGTAAAGTTGGTTTCAATGTCAAGAACATTATTGCTTTGTGGCAAAAATGGGGGATCACTCGAAACATAAAGTTCCATTTTTAATGTGATGCGCCTTTGACCTTGCCATTTATATTCTTCCAACCAAACTTGCAATTAAGTAGAGAAAGATTTGAAACCAAACTGAACCTGCAGGAGTATGCAAGGTAGAAGAAATCAACACTGGCAAAATACCCAAATACTAAACCTTCTCAAATAACAATTTTCACTTCACGGCAGGATAAATTAACTTTGAGAACTTCAAAAAATTCATAAACACTATTTCCGCGTATCCACAATCAAATCAAAATCGTCCACTTCCAATTTCTATCATTACCTTAATCTAAATCCCGCCATAATCTTAATTAAAAAATTGTCAACAAAAGTACTCCTAATTTAAACTATTTTTGTTGTCATCTATAGCCTGAGGAGGAATCTGTAAAATGTTTAAATTTCACTATCCACTGGTCAAAAGGACAAAGGAAGAGCATGTGTTACCGTTAATGTCATGCCAAAAGCACAGCTGCAACACCAAAGTGCATGAAAGTAACTAGAAAAATTGGAAAAGCGTCTGGGGCAGCAAAAGAGATGACCAGTATACAGGGTGACTCAACCATTTATAGGACAAATATATTTGTGACAAATATACACATACGGTATACCGTTCTGAAGAAAGCCCAGTTTTAGAAGCAGGAGGAAACCGTAGTACCTAGAAAAACCTGCGAGACCAATTTGGACTGGAAACCAAACGCATGTGAAATTGCAGGCCTGGGGGCCCCCCCCGAGGGTCAACCTGGGACCACAGTGGGGCGAAGCGAGGGAACCCACATGCCCTCATACAGATGCAAAACTCTATCTAAAATGTTGATGTCACTGACTCGAGGAAGATATGGATATCGTGAACCTTTTTCATCTGTCATTGAAATGAACATTAGACATTAGGGGTTCATTCATGGATTTTCATGAGTAACCGCTTGTTTTGGCCCAAGGGCAGGCCGGCGCCGGTGTCGCGAAGCGACCCCCGCCGCCTGCCCGAGGGCCAAAACAAGCGTTTACTCATAACATCATGAATGACCCCGTTACACAACACATTATTTTGCTTTTTGTACCTTAAATCCTCGAAAATCAGCTGCAAAGTCACTCTTTTTCATGTCATTTTTTTCGTCTTCTCGACACGTGAATAAACCGCACGATCGATGTATCAAATGGATGTTCCATTACAGAATAGAGGTGTGCTTCGAATGTGCACTAACATGCAAAATATTTGAAAGCATGTTTTGTGTTTTATTTCAACAAATATTCTGAAAATACAGTATTTTATTACAGTCAAATTACAGTGGCCTTCAATATTTTTTGAGGCAATAATAGCCGTAGCAACCATGCTCATGGTACACCCACACGTCTACCTTTTTCTACATGCCTACCCCAAAAGTGATCTGAAATCGATTACTGCAGGCATTAAACATTGTTTTGACCGCTCTCGACCAATCACAAACGCGGAAATCTCCTAATGATGTGTGAATAGCTAATTTTGTCATTTGTATACTAAAGTCTACATTCAAATTGACCATATTGGAATTGATGTAATTTTTGACCCCAACTGACAATTAAATGACCACTGATCCCAATTAGCAAACAATCTATACACAACCAGTCACACATTATGTGTCATATTTTTCTAGTCAGCCGTAAATATCAAGCAGCATATGGATCTGTTTTTTTCCATTTTTTAATCATATGTGCATTTCACTGAGCTGTAGAAGCATACAGGGTGGGAGCCAAAATCAGACAACATTTAGACAAAAGTTTATTTTGACGATATTGATCCAATTTGTAAGTGCGATTCATACCTACATGTATATTCTTCAGTGGCGTGTCAGAATTTGTTGACGAGGGGGGACAGATTTGTGAATATACCGACACAAAACGACCAAACGTTTTGTTTTTCACCTGCTCGCTACGCTCGCCGGTTGACCAAATTTTTTTACGCGTTGCGTCGAAAGTCTGAGGGGAGGAAGGTAACATATTTTCACCAATGCAACATACTAATAGGGTAATAGTATTGACCAATTAAAGCAGTTATTACCAATTTCCATGAAGCTCTACAGCTTTTTAGACAAATGTACCGACGGAACCGTTATGTACCGACAAACAGCTCGGTCCGGGGCCCGTGCCCCCATGCTCCCCGCTCTCTCCCTATACCCACGATATTCTTATTTATTGCCGAGTCCATGATAGCAAAATTGAAAGCAAAAACAAAAAATTGCTGCTTCTTACCATCTGGGTAGTAGTTTTGTGTTTCTATATTAGCAGAAACTTTGGTGATCCTGGCTTCCCGGCACATCAGGTGGATGAGGATGACATATTTGATGCCATAGTAAACTGACATCTTTCTCCAGATAAAAACTGGTCTGAAGTGGTACAGATGGACCTCTGCTGAACTGCTGTAGAACCTGATTAAATTTGTAAGCAGACTGAAAAAAATATTCTTGAAGTGGAAAATGTTAATTTACAAGTACCAAGTGTACCAATTACGAAGTACTAAATTGCCCGCCCCCATGACCAAAGGGTGTAACTGATCAATAACATCTGTGGTCAAATTGAGTCATTTACCACAGAAAGGTCAAAGGAGATGGATCCACATACCTAACTAACCAAACATAATGTTTCCTGTTAATTTTGCTAGATTGGTTTCTTTTGTCATGGGGGGGGGGGGAATGAAGTTTGGTCATGTGTGTGACTTCCTGATGAAAGGTCCATTGATGTTGCACAATGATTGAATTCCTAGAATTCAGAAAACAAAATCCCCTGTTAAAACAACCATGGGAAGAAAATGCACTATTTTTTCCATCATTTTTTCTAGTGAAAAGAAGTCAAACTGTGATTAATGAGCACTAAAAATATCACACCCTTAAAGACATTCAGTGATTTACCAGAAAGGGTCAAATATTTGAAATTTGCAGGAATAGCTTAAAATTGAAGGATAAGTCTGTAGAAGTTACTTTTTCCAAAAGAATTGACAGGAAAAGGAAGAAAACGGCAGTGTTCCAAGATACGATTCTGATTCTCCATTCTATTACATGTTGTAGTAAGTGTCCGTATGGACAGTAATGACTAAAATTTCAGATTAATTAATAGGTTGCTTCTGGTCTTATCATTAGCAGGGTATGTTAGGATACTGGTACTTGTTACATACATGCAAAAATCTGATTTTTTATGATTTTTTTTTAATTTTCTGATTTAGCAATCATTGATAGTGCCTTTAACACTGAAATGTACAAAGTGAAAGGCGTGTACCCTAATTTCAGTGATTTTGATACCCTAAGCAATGTACACGGGTATATCGCATGATCTTGAAAATACTGCATTTTCGTACACTAACATGATATCGACCTTGGGTTACAACACCCCCCCCCCCCCCCCCCGGAATTTCCTGGAACTTCTTGGTATTTTCCAGATGGCGGCCAAGCCTCATTCAATGTAGTAACTCGCCCAATCAAATGAAAATCGATAACATACTGCAAACCACAAACCGATTTGGGTGCTTTGAAGTCTGGACTCGGACGAGTCCGGACTCGAGTCCGACTTTTCAAGGACATATCATCCATAACTACGTTATAAACATCTTGAAAAGCATATCTGATTTTCAACATAATAGGGTATGGGCCATGCCCTTCTGCACTGTCGATTCGTAATCCCTATCACGGGAGGAGAGCAAAACCAAGCGTAAATTCATAAATTATATAACTATCTGTTGCCCCAAATAAAACTTGCACATTTTCTTGAAAATGAATAAAATGTCACTTAAATTTATTTCCCACAATATCAGTCTTCTTCTTAGCGTGTCCACAAGTCATTGGTAATGGTTGTGGTGATGTCAGGATTTATTCAACTGAGTATGCTGATCCGGGGCCGCGTGTATATCCATGATATGGACGCTCCTAACATGGCCCGCTTTTTGAGACTTGGGGCGGATTGGGAACAGTCAGCGGTTTACACCCTACTCTTATTCGACACTGACTGCGATGTACATGTACAGTTGTGACTCTCTGTACACGGGACCGACGGCTATAACGTCCCCTCCGAAGGACGGGATGCTTTCACGATTCACTTGCCCAATTGCAATTGAACCATGGAGGAGAGCGGTATTCTGTATTTAATCAATAGCTCGTATACAGATCAAATCCAGAATTGAGCACCCGAGTAAATCCCAGCAAGTGACCCCACCGGGATTCGAACCCGGGATTTTTTGGTAAATCTGCGCCACAGGCAAGCACCCTAACCGCTAGGCCACGCTCTCCCAATATCAGTGACCAATAGATACGCTAGATGCTAGAGCTAAAGATATTCAATTACCAGCCCGGTGTGCGGTGTAGAAAAACACTTCAGAATCCTTTTCATCTGGGAGTGTAGAACCATTGTTATATTTTCTTGCAGTTGAAAGGACTCAGGTGTAAGCGCAAAATACTTATCCTCATTCGCAAATAAATAAATCTTGAGCTTCTATATAGTGCATGTTCAATTAACTTTGTCCATGTTTTTCATCATTTATTCGAAAAGGAAGAAAGACAAACAAACATCATGCCAGAATGTTGCTGGGCAAGCTTTGACCTAACAACTTTGTGCAGAATTAAAATCCGTAACTTATTGTTTAACTTCATTTGTATTCAATTTACGGTGCTTTCAGAAGAAAACTTAGGGTCAACAACCTATATCATAATGTAAACTGGTTAGTTATTGTGAAAGAGGACGGGTATTTTGTTACTCAACCCGAATCGTGGAGGTGATAACACCTGGCTATAACAATAACTCCGCATATCGGGCCCATTGTAATATCTTAATGGTTTGCTGAAGTCTATACATATCCATTGGTCACTGATATTATGAAAAAGAAATTGATGTGACATTTTATTCAATTTTTATGAAAATGTGCAAGTTTTTATTTGGGGCAACAGACGGTTATGTCATGTTACTAATTTATCAAATTTTACACCGGGGTTTGTCTTCTCCATAATGGACTACGGAATTTGTTAAACAGCTTGTTATTTGGTCTACGCCCCATAATAGGTTCCAAGTCAAAAAATCCACTGATCGAGACAAATCATCGCCACAATTCATGAATAGTAGAGAGCTTGACTGAAACATCAATAAGGTCGACATCGCTGTGCTTGAATTACTAAAGCCTTGACAAAGTCCCACATCGTTGCCTCATCTCCAAGCTCGAGTATAATTGAGGGGAAATTGCATTCTGGGTTACAACAGTTTGACAGGGTACAGTCACACTGTAAACTGAAAATGTCTTGAATTGGAAAAATCATCTTGAATTTAAATACCCAGTACAATGAGGAATTAACTTTTATTGCATCCATGAATTCAAGACCCTGAAGAAAATACTACAATGAATTCAAGACCCAAATCCAGATACAAAAGAAGTCAATCAGATTGAATTCAAGATGATTCCACCAACTGTTTATCTTGGGTGAGGGCTTAAGATTGTCAAAGAGATTAACTTTGCCTGGGTGCACTCATATAATAGGCAGTATTGTATGCAGCTTATAAGAAATCCTTTGTAATATCATTGATTTGGGTCTTGAATTCATGGATGCAACAAAAGTTAATTCCTCATTGTACTGGGTATTTAAATTCAAGATGAGTTTTCCAATTCAAGACATTTTCAGTTTACAGTGTCAATGGGTCTCTTTGGTTTTTACTATACAGGGTGAGTCAAAAAAAAACTTGACCCTAATTGTGTCCGCCATTTTGAATTTGTAAATAACATATATC